>SJYX01020991.1:177461-224863 GCA_006410675.1 Oreotragus oreotragus | reverse complement strand
CCGAAGAATTGATGCTTTTGAACTGTGGTGTTGGAAAAGACTCTTGAGAGTCCCTTGGACTGCAAGGAGATCCAACCAGTCCATTCTGAAGGAGATCAGTCCTGGGATTTCTTTGGAAGGAATGATGCTAAAGCTGAAACTCCAGTACTTTGGCCACCTCATGCGAAGAGTTGACTCATTGGAAAAGACTCTGATGCTGGGAGGGATTGGGGGCAGGAGGAGAAGGGGACGACAGAGGATGAGATGGCTGGATGGCATCACGGACTCGATGGATGTGAATCTAAGTGAACTCCGGGAGTTGGTGATGGACAGGGAGGCCTGGCGTGCTGCGATGCATGGGGTCGCAAGGAGTCGGACACGACTGACCGACTGGACTGAACTGAGCTGATTACATGTACCAGAGACCACGGAACCTCAGAACTGGTAGAAAGAACCAGAGCAGTCAGTTTTGTACAGGATTAAGTTTACAAAGCACTTCCCACATACAGACTGTTCTGTTTGTTTCTCATACTATCCCATCCTCAGGATGAAGAGAATGAGTCTTAAGGAAGTATAATGCCTTTAGTATCTCACATTGTGTGGCCTTAGATCTCCTGGATGGAAATGTAGTGTTTTTTCTATGCGAGCAGGAGACCTCAGGGAACATCTTGCCTGATTTTAAGATATATGCTTATGTATGTGTGCTTAGTCGTTCAGTTGGTGTCTAACTCTTTGCGACCCCGTGGACTGCAGCCTGCCAGGTTCCTCTGTCCATGGGGATTCTCCAGCAAAAATACTGGAGTGGGTTGCCACGCCTTCCTCCCCGGGATCTTCCCAACCCAGGGATTGAACTCAGGTCTCCCACATTGCAGGCAGATTCTTTACCAGCTGAGCCACAAGGGAAGATATCTGCTTATTAGAGAATACACCACAAATTAAACATATAGATTAAAACACAGCCTGTAAAATATAATCCTATTCCATAAAGGTCTAGGGAACAGACATTATAGAAAATAGATATTAGTATATTGCCCTCAGTAGACGTATATGACTGCAATTCTTTACAGTTGCTTAACATTCATGGCTGTGAGGATCACAATAAACTGTGGAAAACTCTTCAAGAGATGGGGAGTACCAGACCACCTGCCCTGCCTCCTGAGAAATCTGTATGCAGGTCAAGAAGCAACAGAACTGGACATTAAACAACAGACTGGCTCCAAACAGGAAAAGGAGGACGTCAAGGCTGTATACTGTCCCCTGCTTATTTAACTTATATGCAGAGTACATCATGAGAAATGCTGGGCTGCAGGAAACACAAGCTGGAATCAAGATTGCTGGGAGAAATATCAATAACCTCAGATATGCAGATGACACCACCCTTATGGCAGCAAGTGAAGAGGCACTAAAGAGCCTCTTGATGAAAGTGAAAGAGGAGAGTGAAAAAGTTGGCTTAAAGCTCAACATTCAGAAAACTAAGATCATGGCATCTGGTCCCATCACTTCATGGCAAATCGATGGGGAAACAGTGGAAACAGTGTCAGACTTTATTTTGGGGGGGCTCTAAAATCACTGCAGATGGTGACTATAGCCATGACATTAAAAGACAATTACTTCTTGGAAGGAGAGTTATGACCAACCTAGAGAGCATATTAAAAAGCAAAGACATTACTTTGCCAACAAAGGTCTGTCTAGTCAAGGCTATGGTTTTTCCAGTGGTCATGTATGAATGTGAGAGTTGGACTATAAAGAAACCTGAGTACCGAAGAATTAATGCTTTTGAACTATGGTGTTGGAGAAGACTCTTGAGAGTCCCTCTGACTGCAGGGAGATCCAACTAGGCCATCCTAAAGGAAATCAATCTTGGGTGTTCATTGTATGCTGAAGCTAAAACTCTAATACTTGGGCCACCTGATTTGAAGAGCTGACTCATTTGCAAAGACCCCGATGCTGGGAAAGGTGGAAGGTGGGAGGAGAAGGGGACAACAGAGAATGAGATGGTTGGATGGCACCACCGATTCAACGGACATGAGTTTGGGTAAACTCCAGGAGTTGGCGATGGACACGGAGGCCTGGCATGCTGCAGTCCATAGGGTCACAAAGAGTTGGACACGACTGAGCGACTGAGCTGAACTAAACAGGTGAAATATAAAATTATGTAGGGGTGGTATCAGGTCAATGGTTACCAACTCCTGACTGCTCATTCGAATCACCAAGACAGTTTACAAAGCCTAATGCCCAGGAGGTACTCCAGACCACTGTGAATGTGGGCCCCAGGCACACAGGGCCCCCTCCCTCACCGGGATTCCAATGTGTAACCTATGTTGAGAACCACTGGCTTGGATCATTTTAATGATGACCCATCTCTATTAAGTTACTATGAAGAAATTCCAGGTGTTTGGGAGACATCTAAATTTCAAGGTCAATGCCACAGAGGATAGCCACCTATTGTGTTCTGTTACAATAAGTCCCTTTGGGCAGATAGCAAACACATAGCGGAACAGGATGGGCTGTCTGGCTGACCCAGGGTAGCATTTCCTGTAGCTTACTCTTAGGGGAAACTTCGGGGCAAGATCAGTTAAGCACATGCATGTGTGCGCACACACACACACACACACAACACACAAGAATTAAAAAGAAGACCTCAACAGTACCCCAAGAAAGGCAAAAATGGATGGATATTTGACATTTTAATTCTTTCCATGTTCCTCATATGATTCGGGATCCTGACTGAAAACAGCATACTTCCTTATCTTCAGGGACCCTGATTTCAGGGCTGACCTCGAATTCTGTACACATGAGGTGGTATATTTCCCATGCATCCCCTGTGAACAATGTTCTGATCATGCTGATGGCTGCTACCCATTCCCTTGAAATGTATAAGTATTTGGAAGATGGTTGCATAGGATTTGAGGATAGTGGAAAAGATCAATGGAAGAGACCCTTTGCTGTGTGCAAAAACTATTTCACACAGGAAGCAACTCAGGTAGACTTCCTTGAGCCTTGGGCACCATGCTTTAACCAAATGGACTTCCTCGTTTAGAAAAGACACACTACATTGATATTACAGGAAAACTATTCTGAAAAAATGCTTTATTGGTTATTGTTTATTTAGGCTCTGCCACGTGGCTTACAGGATCTTACAGATCTTACAGTTCCTCAACCATGGATTGAACCCAGGCTCCAACAGTGAAAGTGCCAAGTCCTAACCATTGGAGGGCCGGGGAATTCCCATGATACCAGTTACTCATTTAAAACACAAACATATATGTTAATACTTCACTAGTTTGAAAAGCAAACACTCATGTCTAGGTCTCTTTGGTTACTCCCTAAAATGGAATGGGTGTGGTATCTCTAAGTGCATGCGCATGGAGCATCCATGCTCCTTAGAGTCTGTGGCCCTTGGCATGTCTATTTTTCTTTTGCCAATATTATTTTTAAAAATCTTGGCACTCACACTGGGTTACCTATCATCTGGCCTCCCAAAGGAACCCAGTGAAATCACAATTTGCAAATGACAGGAACGGGCCTAAATCATCCTGCCTTTATTAAGAAGTAGGAACACACACACACACACACACACACACACAAGGGAGAGTAAAATCCATCACAATTTAGGAGGTGGGGGGCCTGTCCCAAATGTAAATAATACATGAGAAAAAGCTATTTTCCACAATGTTTGTTCACCAAACATTTAGATCCATCTAAGAGATGTTCCGGAAAAATAATGGGAGGGGCCAGAATTAATTGGAGGCTAATCTCTTTACTTTTTAAAGGATGTTTCCTCCAGCGGTGGATTAAATCAATATTTAATGCTACACAGGCCCAGCTGTGTCCATATTAGGAAAGCCCGAGCTCACATCTCTCTCTGTCTCTCTCTCTCTCTCCCTCCCTTTGCTCTGCTTCTACCCCCTGCATGTGTAGGTGGCAGAGTAGGAGCAGGGGAATGTGAACTTGATCCAGCATTGATCAGCCAAGCAGCAAACTCGCATTGTTCTTTAGATACCAAACATAAATTCTTTCTAGTAGGGATAAACCCAGCCATTCTGCACACAACACAGCTTTTGTGCCAAGTAGTATGAGATGGAAAAGAACCACAAAGAATATTGGAGCTTTATTAGACTCATCATAAACATCTCCTAATACACAGACTTTAAAAATCCACCCTGAGGATTTATATTCATATTAATATTGGGTATGTTAGAATCTCTTGAACCTAACAATCTTGTGGTCATTTGATTGTTTTTATAATGGATTTCAATGTACAGTTTTTGGTTTTTTTTTTCAGTTTACAATTTAAATACTGTGGTCTATTTTAGCTTTGCCTTCTATTTGAGCACTTTTTATTTCACTGCCTTGCTCTCAGGTTCACAGGCACTGGATCATGCTAATATACAACCAAATATGCTATTGCTATTTTTTGGTGCTGGCTTGTGAATGTGGCTTAAGTATTTCTGTACAAGGCCATGTGTAACGTGAAGTACACAGTTGAGAATTTAGACTCCTCCAATGGGTGCATCCATTCCTGCCATTTCTACGGCATACAACCCCTATAAAACAGAGGTAATGCCATCTGCCTTGCAGAGCTGTGTTGAGAATGCAATGAGATGGTGAAGTCAACAAATAGACCAGTTAACGCTAATTCCTTTCCTCTTTCTCCTCAGAACCTAAGTGGTGGCTCAGACAGTCAAGAATCCGCCTGCAATGCGGGAGACCTGGGTTTGATCCCTGGGTTGGGAAGATCCCCTGGAGGAGGGAAAGGCTACCCACTCCAGTATCCTTGCCTGGAGAATCCCAATGGGCAGAGGAGCCTGGTGGGCTGCAGTCCACAGGGTCACAAAGAATCGGGCAGGACTAGCGACTAAGCACAGCACAGCACACAACCTTTCAGAGATCTNGGGAGACCTGGGTTTGATCCCTGGGTTGGGAAGATCCCCTGGAGGAGGGAAAGGCTACCCACTCCAGTATCCTTGCCTGGAGAATCCCAATGGGCAGAGGAGCCTGGTGGGCTGCAGTCCACAGGGTCACAAAGAATCGGGCAGGACTAGCGACTAAGCACAGCACAGCACACAACCTTTCAGAGATCTCAAAATAACTGAGTTGTGACTGCCTAATAAAAAGCCTCATTCGACCACCACACAGACACGATGCCACTGGACACAGCCTGAGAGATATGACCCATTTCAGCCACCACAAACTAGTGCCTGTCCCTTCCCAAAGGACTGGTGGACTCAATGGAGCAAGTTCTCTTTCCCATAGGCCTGATTCTAAAGGAGATCATTCTGTTTCTGACCCCGCCTCACTTAAAACAATAAACCCACTGTTGTTACAGGAAGACCATAAAATGAAATCTGATATTTCTACATTCTTCTCTGAAGATACCAGCCTGACCAGGTGCTAGATGCGAAAACATCTTAAAATCCTAGTAGCAGATACATACATTTAAAACCAATAATAATGTGATAATTAAGAACTTGGGCTTTTAAGTTAGACAGATTTCCTTTTCCTCATCCATAACATGCATGTAATAATGGTGTCAATAAGGCTGACATCAGGTGAGAGAGCTGTGACTAGAAGAAGCATACAGCAATTGTATATACTATGTATAAGAAACTGAGCATCATACTCAATAAAATGTACTGACTCAATAAAATGATAGCCCTTTTTTCATTCTGGATATTCTAATACATAAAATAATATACCCCAGTGTTCTGGGGGGGAGGGGAAAAGGATTAAATAAAAAATACAGTTCTACAGGGGGCTCAGACGGTAAAAAATCTGCCTGCAATGCAGGAGACTTGGGTTTGATCTCTGGGTTGGGAAGATTCCCTGGAGAAGGGAATGGCTACCCAATCCAGTACTCTGGCCTGGAGAATTCCATGGACAGAGGAGCCTGACGGGCTACAGTCCATGGGGTCACAAAGAGTTGGATACGACTAACTGACTTTCACTCTCACAGGGAGTTATACAACCTATATATTCTTTGATTTACCCACTTACAATTTAATTCACTAAAAGTATGCCAAAACCAGGAAGACATCTCTCAATTACAAAATCAATGCAGTAGCGAAGAAATACAATTTGAGGAGGTGAGAACTCAGGAGGCAACTTTGTAATAAATACAACCAAGAAGAGTCTTAAAGAGAATGTGTCCATGGCTGGCCACATGGGATATGAAGCTTCAGCATGCACAGTTGAGGGGAGAGGGAGCAAGCACAGAGGGAAGAGGAGACGGAGTCTTTGAAACAGAGGCCGAAGGAGCTGCTGGACCTAGGGAGAGACTTCTCTGCAGGGTAGTGGGCAGCAGGGTTGAAAGGACTCTCTCCAGGCTGGCCCCATTGTCACTTGCTGCCCTGAAGTCTCTGTCCCCCATTCTAATGTCTTGATTCTGAACTACCTCCCTTGCATTTTCACGCCAATAAAGTTGCTAAAATTAAGAACTGAATTGTGACTCTTTGCGGCATAAATAATGTCATCTTATAAAGCCGGGGCTAATAACAACCAGGATGCCCTTAACGCTTTTAAGAAAAACCATCTGATCTACGATGCCCTCGATGTGGTTTGAAATTTCCCTCAGCCCACAAAGGAAAATATTTTTAGCATGTAGCACAGTTTGAAACAGACATATAAATGCACTGAAAATATAATTTTAGGAAAGCATCTGGGTTTGATCATTTCTTGTTTTACCTCAACACTGAATAGGTTCTATTTTCTCAATATAAGAAACACAGCAACATTCCACTAGAAACTATGCAGCAATCACTGTAGCAATTTCTCATAAATATTTCATTACTGGCTCTGTTTTTATTTTTAAAGTGGCAAATCCTCTAATGGTTTGACTATAAAGGCAGCATAAAAATGAAGTGTGCCTTCTGGAGCATTTGCCCCCAGTGTTTTCCCCTCCTTCAAAAAGCAACTTAGAACTCACTGGATGATTTTTCCCAAGATCATCTGGACAATGAACGTATACCAGTATTTATGTCTCAAAATGTATCCTAGAAACAGTTGCCATGGTCCAAGGTAAAACTCACTGCAGTTTTTATTGATATGCAGGAATTTTAAGACATTAACAACCGTACCAAAATTGTTTTCATCTCCTGAGGGTCAAACAGGTTAATACCTGTGAATACTTGATTTTAATTATTAATAGAAGCAAATGCCTATCCTTCAATGATCAACCAGCATAAATGTTCTGGCAGATTGACTATTACTTAATTTCTCCCAATAATCTGAAAGATTTTGGCAATTTTCCAGTGGAAGAGAAAAGCAAGACACAAACTTTTTTTTTTGGATCGTGTACATTTGTAAAACACCACTCAGGACGAAACATATGAAAACTTTCCTGGTATCACTCCAAACTAAGAGCAAGTTTTCAGTCTGAGGACAGTTCAGCAGATTCCTGGAGAGGAAAGGAAGACGCTTGGAGGAAAAGTAAATTCCAACTTCTTCCTTTCAGAGGTGACAAGAGCTGAAGCCTCAGCAAAGTATATGGTGACATGAGGCTCAAAGTGGCTGGGACCTTCACCTAGGGCTGTTCCCCTCTTTCCTCAAAGAAGCAGTGAGGACTCAGAGAAGGCAAGTAGCTTGCCCACAGCCACACAGCTTAGGGGTACAGGGCTCTCTCCAAAGCTGAACCTAACGTATCAGATCCTTCCTTCATCCAGCATAGGACATAGCAGAACAAAACTTCACTGCTGCATGCATGCTCCGTCAAAACAGCACATTGCATATAACACAATTGACTCTCCTCCTCTATCCAGCCTCCACTCTTGTTCACTAACCTCAGAATAATGCAGCCTGGCATTTTATGCATCAAATTGTCTGAATCCCACTCAGAGTGTGATGGTAGCAGTTATAACTAGACAGGATCAGAAGCAGAAAATTCTGAGTTTGTAGAGGCCGGAGGCGGAGGATTGACCTGGAAGGATGGGGTCTTCTGCTGAATGAGCTGGACACACTCATTACCGAACACCAATAAATCATGGACAACTGCCATTCAGAGATATGTATGACGTGAACGCTGCCCTTCTTTAAACACACATTTGGATTTGGACAATTTGACAATCATTGACTATTACCCTGACCTGTGATACACTTGCTGGTTGGCCGCCACAGGGCTGTGCCCCTGGCATTCTCCTTCTCTGGGTCAGCAGAGGTGACGGAGGAGGGCAAAAACCAGGGAATCTGGTTGGTGTTTGCTTGTGAATGCAAATAACCGGACACAGGACTCTTCCAGGACTTGCCCCTTAAATGCTTTGAAAGCTACATAAAGACACTTTTTGCTTCAGCCAATTGCTTCTTCTCATTTGTTGCTTTGATGACCTGGTATTTATAATCTAATTTAGTTTCCATCTCATGAGAGGAATAGTTGCATCTCTCAAAAGACAAAGACCTAAACTAATCTCTACGACACCCACATTCATTCACACACACACGCACACAAAGTTAACAACTTTTCAGTGCAATAAAGCCCATATTTCCTTCCTTCCTTTTTAAAATATTTATTTGGCTGAGCTGGGTCTTAGTTGCGGCACACAGGCTCGGTAATTACAGTGTGCGGGCTTATTTCCCTGCAGCACGTGGGATCTTAGTTCCCTGACCAAGGGCTGAACCCACATCCCCTGCATTGCAAGGCAGATTCTGAACCACTGGATCCCCAGAGAAGTTCCATCCTCATACTTTCTATGCAAACTGTTCCATCAGACACACAGGGCTCCCATTTAGAAACATCTAAATGGAAGAGGGTTGTGTATACCTGTGACAATATTTATGAAAAGCCCTGGCTTGTGAGCGCTTTCACATTCCTGTACACACAAAGTACATTTTTTTTGGCCCTTTAAATAATAGAAATAGACCTATTCTGGGAAAAGAACAGTCATTAATTAAATTAAAAATCATCCTTGTTTAGGCTTTCTGCTGTATTCATTTATTATCGCTTTATAGGCCTAAGGCAAGAATGGGACTAAGTTAATCTGAATTAAAAGCAATCCTGCTACAAATGCAAAATGCCTTAATTGGGTAGACTGAGGACTGAGGGTCTTAGATTGAAGCCTTGGCTCTGCCATTAACTAGAGTTTTGAGTTCGGGCATATCAGTATGCATCCCCCGGGGTACGGCTATCCCATGGGTGAAAGGATGAGCTCCAAGACTCATTTCTACCTAGGATTCTAAAGCAGACTAAAATTTGTGCAACTCCAGAAAAGCCTAAAATTTAGCCATGAAGCAATAGAGGCGATACCCAGAAGATATATACCATACAGACATTAAATACACATCTATTTTATACAACATAATGGTTCTCCACAAAAGAGAAGAAAAAAGCCCCCTGTTCTAAAAGCAGTCAAGTGTTCTTAATAGCTTTTCTTGTCAGCAGAAATTCCAGCAGGCAGCAGACGAGGGTGGAAGTCCAGTGAGCACTGTGAATGGCCACAGGAGGAGCCGCCGCCCACAGGCCTGGGATGCAGATCTGAGCTATGCAATGATGCTGTGTGATGTCAGAGAGCCAAAGAGGCCTGCATGTGTGTGCACTCATGCACACAACACACTGCAAGGCTGGGTCTCATGGCTTTCCCTGGGTGTGGGAAGGGCACGATGCTAATATAGAATAATGTGCCTTTGATGAGATCCTACCAGAGTGTGTCTTCAGCCTAATAGAAGAGAGAACGAGAGCAGTTCCTCTTGAAAGGTAGAACTGGATGTTTTTCTATTGACAGAGGTTTGTAATCCAAAGCTGGTATCTTTGTCATAATTCTTTGAGTGTACTTGTTCCTTCTTTCTAAAGATCTCTCTATATGAAACAGATAAAGCACTGCTCAAGGAAATTCTGTTAAATAGAATCACTCCTTACAAGAACTACAATGTCCTTACTTAAGTGAATCTCTCTATGGGTACGCAATATGTATGAAAATGAAGATCAGGTACTGGCTGTATGTTCTACCATGATCCACGAGGCACTGCACCTTGAGGACAATCACGTGGACTCTCCTGCAAAATAAGCCGGACACCTGTGACCAAGAGGGGGTGGGGGATGGGGGCAGGACAGCCCAGTCTCCAGTCTCCAAGCAAGTTGTCTTCTAATGGACTTGGCATCCTGGCTGAAATTGGAAAGTACAGAGGTCAACCTCTCCAGTTCCCCAGTTCAGTTCAGAGGATGGGGGCAGGACAGCCCAGTCTCCAGTATCCAAGCAAGTTGTCTTCTGATGGACTTGGCATCCTGGCTGAAATTGGAAAGTACAGAAGTCAACCGCTCCAGTTCCCCAGTTCAGTTCAGTTCAGTCGCTCAGTCGTGTCCAACTTTTTGTGACCCCATGGACTGCAGCAAGGCAGGTCTCTCTGTCCATCACCAACTCCTGGAGGTTACTCAAACTCATGTCCATTGAGTTGGTGATGCCAACCATCTCATCCTCTGTCATCCCCTTCTCCTCCCGCTTCAATCTTTCCCAGCATCAGGGTCTTTTCCAATGATTTAGTTATTCGCATCTGGTGGCCAAAGTACTGGAGTTTCAGCTTCAGTATTAGTCCTTCCAATGAATATTCAGGACTGATTTCCTTTAGGATTGACTGGTTGGATCTATTTGCAGTCCAAGGGACTCTCAAGAATCTCCTCCAACACCACAGTTTAAAAGCATCAATTCTTCGGTGCTCAGCTTTCTTTATAGACCAACTCTCACATCCATACATGACTAGTGGAAAAACCATAATTTTGACTACATGGACCTTTGTTGGCAAAGTAATGTCTCTGCTTTTTAATATGTTGCTAGGTTTGTGATGACTTTTCTTCCAAGGAGCAAGTGTCTTTTAATTTCATGGCTGCAGTTACCATCTGCAGTGAATTTGGAGCCCAGAAAAATAAAGTCTATCAACTGTTTCCCCACCTATTTGCCATGAAGTGATGGGACCAGATGCCATGACCTTAGTTTTCTGAATGTTGAGTTTTAAGCCAACTTTTTCACTCTCCTCTTTCACTTTCATCACGGAGTCTTTAGTTCTTCTTTGCTTTTTGCCATAAGGGTGGTGTAATCTGCATATTTGATGTTATTGATATTTCTCCCGGCAATCTTGATTCCAGCTTTTGTTTCATCCAGTCCAGCATTTCTCATGATGTACTCATTCCAATTCCAAAGAAAGGCATGGCAAAGAATGCTCAAACTACAGCACAATTGCAGTCATCTCACATGCCAGTAAAGTAATGCTCAAAATTCTCCAAGCCAGGCTTCAGCAATACGTGAGTTGTGAACTTCCAGATGATCAAGCTGGTTTTAGAAAAGGAAGAGGAACCACAGATCAAATAGCCAACATTTGCTGGATCATTGAAAAAGCAAGAGAGTTCCAGAAAAACATCTATTTCTGCTTTATTGACTATGCCAAAGCCTTTGATTGTGTGGATCACAATAAACTGGAAAATTCTGAAAGAGATGGGAATACCAGACCACCTGACCTGCCTCTTGGGCAACCTGTACGCAGGTCAGGAAGCAACAGTTAGAACTGGACATGGAACAACAGACTGGTTCCAAACAGGAAAAGGAGTACGTCAAGNGGAAGCTTTCTGCTTAGCTGGCTGTGTGCTCGGGGTAGGGTCGGGGAGGAGGGGTTGAGGGCAAGCCTTAGAGTGCCTGAAGCTGGGGAAGACCAACCATTTAGTTGAAGGGTCCCCAACCCCCGGGATCTAAAGCCCGATGATCTGAGATGGGGCTGATGTAATCATAATAGAACTAAGTGAAAGTAGCTCAGTTATGTCCGGTGCTTTGCAGCCCCATGGACTGTAGCCCCCTAGGCGCCTCTTTCCATGGGACTCTCCAGGCAAGAATACTGAAGTGGGTAGCCATTCCTTTCTCCAGGGGATCTTCCTGACCCAGGGATTGAACCCAGGTCTCCCTCCTTGCAGGCAAATTCTTTACCATCTGAGCCGCCCGGGAAGCCCTAATAGAACTAAAGTGCACAATAAATGCAATGAGCTCGAAATATCCTGAAACCATCCCCTACCTTCCCCTGTCTGTGGAAAAAATTGTCTTCCATGAAATCGGTCCCTGGTGCCAAAAAAACGTGGGGGCCCGTGATTCAGTTTACAGTTCAGGGTCAAGTTCTCCATTCTGAGCCAGTCACAGAGAGCCATGGAGAGACCAGGCATGCTCTGCGGCTCCGGTTGTTGTCGTTTCGTCGCTAAGTCCTATCCGACTCTTTTGTGACCAGACCCTCAGACATTTCCTCTCGTGTTTTAATCCAGCTCTAGCTGGGTGGCTCTGATTCAGAGCATCAAGGGCAGTGGCTCCAGGCCAGCGTGATCCTCAGAGCTGCCCATGTGGAGGGTCTCCAAGGTATGGCAGCTCACACTTTCAGGGGCAGAGTCGGAGGAAGATTGGAGTCTCACGTCCTCTCTTTAAACATTACAGGGTTAGTCTGTCCGTGTAGACCTGTCTGTGGTATGAACACTGGGGAAGGGGTGGGTAGAGCAGGGATCAAAGTCACTCAGGGAACCTTTTTCATCCAACTGGAAATTAAAGTCCAGGTAGAAGAAGGTCCCACCTGAGCAGCACCTGCCAGGATGCAGCCAGGAAACCGGATGTATGAAAAGGGTTGTGAGAGAAAGTTATTGGAGGACTATGCCTCCTCTTTTCCTCCCACCCCTCAGACCTACAGCCTTTGGGGCATCCTTGGAAGAGCTTGAGATTCACCCCCTGCAGTTAGAATGGGGGAGAGACTGGCATTTCACTTCAACTTGAGAAGACCCAGGTGATGCGTCTTGGCTGGTGGCCCAGGGGGTGGTCCAGATGCCCACCAAGAGCTGCTCATGTCTACCTCCCCCAGGTCCATGGCCACATGGGCAGGAGGGGCCAGTCTGGGTGGGAATGGAGGGAAGTGATGTTAAAGATACCTCATGGACCTCCTGCTCAGAATGAGGCAGCTGCCGAACCAGAGATATGCAGGAGGGGTGGGCAGCCCACGGAGGAGCTGAAGGGACTGATGTAGACAAGCGACTGCCTTCAGGGAACCGAGACCAAGCAGTCACTAAGAAGCCCTCAGAAACTCCGCGAGCTTGCCCGGCCAGGAGAAGGCTCTGCCTTGCCCAGTGCTGGGTCAGGGCCCCACCCATCCTTGGCTCCTCTTTCCCTCTGCCTTCCACCCGAGCCCCCCCAGATGTGTATAAGAGACAGGACGGGGGCTTGACAGGATTCTGCCACCCCAGGGCCATGCCTCTAGGAGTGTGTCCCTTGTTCCCAGTCCATACAGAGAGTACACGGGGTGGCTGTGGGCTCTGGAGTCAGTTCTGCCCGGATCAAATCCAACCCCCTCACCTGGTTGTGTGAAACTTCAGGGCATTTACTTATCTTTGAAANAGAACAGCTCAGGGTCAGGTCCCAAAAGAGCTGGCTCAGCCCCCCTGCCAGGAGCTAGGGTTCTTGCAGCCACATGTGCCGTCCTGGCCCTTGTTACTCAACAGTGACTAAACTATTCAATGAACACATACTACACGCCAGCTGTTGGAGTCGTCGTGTCTGTGGCTCCTTGCAGCCTCATGCCCACCCTGTGCAATAGATACTACCAGTGTCTTTCTACAG
This sequence comes from Oreotragus oreotragus, assembly GCA_006410675.1. Taxonomy (NCBI): domain Eukaryota; kingdom Metazoa; phylum Chordata; class Mammalia; order Artiodactyla; family Bovidae; genus Oreotragus; species Oreotragus oreotragus. The sequence goes on along the minus strand of SJYX01020991.1, from coordinate 211,331 downwards.
ACGAGGAGGGTCGTTTCAAAGATAAGTAAATGCCCTGAAGTTTCACACAACCAGGTGAGGGGGTTGGATTTGATCCGGGCAGAACTGACTCCAGAGCCCACAGCCACCCCGTGTACTCTCTGTATGGACTGGGAACAAGGGACACACTCCTAGAGGCATGGCCCTGGGGTGGCAGAATCCTGTCAAGCCCCCGTCATGGGACCCTTTTTGGCCTGGCATCTTGGATTCTTAAGGAGATGATTAAGGACCCTCACCAGCCCATTAGGAGGGGGTAGACCCTCTACCCACCTGTGGCTGCACAGGACCCTAGGAGAGTCTTCTGTTCATTGGGATCTGGGAATAGCCACAGGCTCTGTTGTCCTTGTTTCTGAACTCATGTGTGTGCATGAGTGTCTAGTCACTCCAGTCGTGTCCACCTCTTTGTGACCCCATGGACTGTAGCCTGCCAGGCTCCTCTGTCCATGGATTTTTCTAGGCAAGAATAGTGGAGTAAGTTGCCACGCCCTCCTCCCTCCAGGGATCTTCCAAATCCAGGGATNACCGACTCAATGGACATGAGTTTGGGTAAACTCTGGGAGTCGCTGATGGACAGGGAGGCCTGGCATGCTGCGGTTCACGGGGTCGCAAAGAATTGGACTGAGCAACTGAACTGAACTGAACTTCGCAAATAAATTAAATGAGCAGTGTGACAATATACAGCCTTGACAGACTCCTTTCCTGATTTGGAAACAGTCTGTTGTTTCATGTCCAGTTCTGTTGCTTCTTGACCTGCATACAGATTTCTCAGGAGGCAGGTCAGGTGGTCTGGTATTCCCATCTCTTAAAGAATTTTCCAGTTTGTTGTGATCCACACAGGCAAAGGCTTTGGCACAGTCAATAAAACAGAAGTAGATGTTTTTCTGGAACTCTCTTGCTACGATCCAACGGATGGTGGCAATTTTATCTCTGGTTCTTCTGCCTTTTCTAAATCCAGCTTGAACATCTGGAAGATCATGGTTCACATACTGTTGAAGCCTGGCTTGGAGAATTTTGAGCATTACTTTGCTAGCATGTGAGATGAGTGCAATTGTGCGGTAGTCTGAACACTCTTTGGTATTGCTTTTCTTTGTGATTGGAATGAAAACTGATTTCTTCCAGTCCTGTGGCCACTGCTAAGTTTTCCAAATTTGCTGGCATATTGAGTGCAGCATTTTCACAGCATCGTCTTTTAGGATTTGAAATAGCTTACCTGGAACTCCATCACCTCCACTAGCTTTGTTCATAGTGATGCTTCCTAAGGCCCACTTGACTTCACATTCCAGGATGTCTGGCTCTAGGTGAGTGGTCACACCATCGTGATTATCTCAGTCATGAAGATCTTTTTTTCCATAGTTCTTCAGTGTATCCTTGCTACCTCTTCTTAATATCTTCTGCTTCTGTTAGGTCCATACCATTTCTGTCTTTTATCAAGCCCATCTTTGCATGAAAAGTTCCCTTGGTATCTTTAATTTTCTTGAAGAGATCTCTAGTCTTTTCCATTCTATTGTTTTCCTGTATTTCTTTGCATTGATCATTGAGGAAGGCTTTCTTATCTCTTCTTGCTATTCTTTGGAACTCTGCATTCAAATGGGTATATCTTTCCTTTTCTCCTTTGCCTTTCACTTCTCTTCTTTTCATGGCTATTTGGAAGGCCTCCTCAGACAACCATTTTGCCTTTTTGCATTTCTTTTTTCTTGGGGATGGTCTCGATCACTGCCTCCTGTACAATGTCATGAACCTCTGGTTCATAGGCCTCAAACTCACAGTAGAGGCCCACTGAGCATGCCTTGAACAATGGCTGGTTTGCAGATGTCCCCATAGACCATGGGCTCGTGGGCAGGTGCTGTGCCCTTTCGGCTTTTGTATGCTCATGGCCCAGTACAAGGCTGGGCATGTTGGTTGAACAAATAAACTAAACTGTCTGCAAAAGCCAAATATAAAAGTGAGGCACTCTAAGAGTTCAGACTGTACTCAGCAAATAGGAACTATTTTCATAGAATATATTCCAGATGATGGCATAGTTATGAGTTCTATCAGCTGGTCCCAGACCTTCTCATGGTCATCCTCATTCAGTGGGTGTTGCCTGAGTCTGGGACCTGTAGTTTTAAATAGCTTCCTGGAGTATTCCCAAACCAATTCTCAGTATAACAGGACTGAGTGAGGGCCTCCAACCCAAGCCTGCAAAGCTATGCTTCTAGAAGATACCCAACCTTATCTCTTTATTAAAATCTGTGTGTGCATGGGCCACTACCAACTGTCTCCATCAACTGAACTGAGCCAAACACACTTTCCAGAGCCAGTGGCTCCTGCTTCCTCTTCCTTTCAGTTCAAAAGGCTGAACAGTAGGTTTATCCTTAGTCCACTAAGCAAATACAGGATTTCTCTCCACATTGTCACTCCTAAACATGTCTCTGTCCATCTGGGCCAGTATAGAATTGCTATTCTTTTTAAAGAAAAAAAAAATAGTTCTCAAATTTTTTTATCCACCCAAGAAAGCCATTATCATACACTTTCCTCTGCGTTTGCTTTAAAAACATACATCCAGTCTGAGATCCTGAAGGATGCCAGCTTTGGTCCCAGTCAATTTCCTCAGTGTTCTCCCTTAGCAGGATTTGTGCACATCATCGGCGCTGCATGAACTGGAGCTTGTTTCACATCCCTTCCCATTTATTTCTTTAAGGGCAACCTATAGATGTGTTTTCTGGGAAGACTGGCCCTCAAGGTATTTAATGATGTTTTTTAAAAGTATCCGTGTTGGAACTTCCCTGGTGGTTAGGTGGTTAAGAATCCACCCGCCAATGCAGGGAACATGGGTTTGATCCCTGGTGAGGGAACTAAGATCTATCATGTCATGGAGCAACCAAGCCCGTGCACCGCAACTACTGAGCTTGTGTACTCTACAGCCCATGTGCTGCAACTTCGGAGGCCTAGGGCCTGTGCTCTGCAACAAGAAACCACTGCAACAGGAAACCCATACAGCACAACTACAGAGAGCCGTGTGCAGCAACGAAGAACCAGTGCAGCCAAAAATAAATAACTAACATTAAAAAAAAATCCATGTAAATGAATAGCTTCTGGACGTGAAAGTTCAACAGTTGAAAACCAAGGAGCAAAAGTGTCTCTAACTATTCCTTTCACTGAACAAGTCCCGAGTACTTGCATGGAGGGGAAGGGCTTCATCTGGGGAGTTTTCTTTCTAGCAAGGCTGCTGGCCCACTGGCCCAGATATCTTACTGCCCCTCAGTCACTAGCACTCTGTTTACAAGCCTCTGGTAAAGCTGGGGTGAACTTTTCCTTCTCACATTCAACCCTGTGCAATCTAGCTGTGTCCTGCCTTACAATCAATCTGCTTCTCAGATCCTGTTCTCCAAGCAAAGCAGCCAACAGTAAACTTCTTCCTAACAAGGTAAACGGGGCGGGAAAGATCACTGCTGCAAATGGTGGACAATACGGATTCACCAGATATATTTTATCATGATAAATTGCATTCTCCTATCTATTTTGAGGGATGGAATGGTGACAACCCACTCCAGTATTCTCGCCTGGAGAAGCCCATGGACAGAGGAGCCTGGTGGGCTACAGCCCACAGGGTTGCAAAGAGCTGGACATGCCTATGGTCTTGATTAGAGTGTGGCAGAGGCTGAGGCCAGGACAAGGGAGCTGAGAGTGAGGCTGACCTGAGGCGGGGGGTGGGGGAAACAGGGGGCCTTTCCTCCACCTCTCACACTGGGGAAGTTGCCTCCATTCCCCTTGTTCTGGGGCATTACCCATTGAGCCTCACTCGTGCTGTGACAAGCTAGTTACTCAACACTGCCGCTGCCCCCCATCACTGAGATCTGACTCTGCATCATGCTGCTCAAACATGCATATTTAGTTTTCACCACCAGACACTGAACATGTCACACCCCTTGCCTAAAATGACTTCTCCCTTACCTGTCCTTCAAGGTTGACTTCAAATGGTAACTCAGTCCTTTCTGCTTCCACAAATGCAAAAGGACCTCTTTCTTCCCAACTCTAAAAGTGAGGTAGGGACGTCCCTGGTGATGAAGCATGTATCTGCTGATACTTTTTACGCTGACCTGTCTTTATACTTAGAAATGTCTCTTAATAGTAGGCCTCTCCGGTAAAGGATGTGCCTGCAATGCTGGAGACCTGTGCTCAATCCCTGGGTCAGGTCCCCTGGAAAAGTAAATGCATCTCCCTCCTCCAGTATTCTTGCCTGGAGAATTCCGTGGACAGAGGAGCCTGGCGAAGACCCAGCACAGCCAAAACTACCTAAATCAATACATTTCAAAAACTAAACAAATAAAAGTGAGCTAGTTTTACACCACTTATTGCTGTTTCCCGTAGATCAGTTATTTGTGTATCTATTTTCCCTACTGAATTTTTAAGCATTCTGAGGGTTAAGCCTGCGTTTCTCTCATCTTTGAGTCATGCACAATCCCTCACGAAGGACAGATATACAGGCTATATTCCTAGAAAGAAGGGAAGGGGCGGGAAGGAAGGCACTTAGCTGGAGGGGTGATTTCAGATCCTGGAAAAAGCTTCCTCTGGCAAATCTCACGCATCTGGTCTGGGATGCTTGACAGTTCTATCAAAGCCTAAGGTCTGATACAGTTACAAAGGAAATTTTCAAGGGAAAGGAAACACTTTTAATCCCTATTATTCACTCTGTGTCTAGTCTTAGATTACTGCGAATGAGATTCAAATTCTTTCTGGAAATCAGGTTTTGAAAGGGAGTGAAAAGAAGGAAGGCTGGGGAGCTTTCATTTGGGGCACCAAAGGAAAATGTCTCCTGTTTCTTCCCGGTGCCCTATGCTGTGAAGAGGGCAATACATTTTCAGTTCAGTTCAGTTGCTCACTTGTGTCCGACTCTGCGACCCCATGGATTGCAGCACACCAGGCTTCCCTGTCCATCACCAATTCCCAGAGCTTGCTCAAACTCATGTCCATTGAGTTGGTATGCCATCCAATCATCTTATTCTCTGTCGTCCCCTTCTCCTCCTGCCTTCAATCTTTCCCAGCATCAGGGTCTTTTCAAATGTCATTTGGACAGTGTCAAATCAGATGCCTGCAGTAATACATAATGCCTGAGACAGATCTTTAGTTTCCTACTTCTCTCTGGGAGGACAGATCTTTCCTTCCTTCCTACATTTCTTTCTCTCTTGTTTCATCAGAGACTTGAAAGTTTTGTGGACAGGATACTAAAATCATTTGGGACCAAATAATTATGCCCAAAGCATATTCATTTATAAGGGAATAAAATACGGTAAGTTTGATCGGCCACTTTGAAGGGATTCACAAGAAATGTAGAACTAACCAGAGAAATACTGGGAAACAGCATTATTACAGGCTAAATCTGTACCCCCCTCCCAACTCACATATTGAAGTCTTAGCCCCTATTTCCACAGAATGCGACTATGTTGGAGACAGGAGCCAAAAAGAGGTGATTAAGGTAAAATGAAATTGCATGAGTGGGACCTCATCCAATCTGACTGCTGTCTTTATAAGAACAGGAGATTAAGATAGAGATCTCTACAGACACAGAAGAAAGACCACTGAGGACACAGCAAGAAGGTGGCCATGGGCAAGCCAAGGAGAAGGGCCTCAGGAGAAACCAAACTTGCCCACACCTTGATCTTGGGACTTTCAGCCCCCAAATGTCTGCTGTTTAAGCCGCCTCATCTGGTATTTTGTTATGGCAGCCTGAACTAATTAACATGCGCATGATGCCAGAGATGCCAGAAATAAAGAAAATAGGCTAAAAATGGACACATTTTAATAAAATCTCTCCTCATCGCCTGTAACTGCCAAGCATCAAATAGAGTTGTGGGAAGAAAAGCCATAGCTTTGATGAACAGTAAGTGAAACAGTGGTGACTTAACAATGCAGGTCTTGCCCCAGTGAGGCCAGAGGAAGTATCTCCAAGGATCCCTGACAAGACCTTTCAGTTCAGTTTAGTTCAGTTGCTCAGTCGTGTCCGACTCTTTGCAACCCCATGAACCGCAGCACGCCAGGCCTCCCTGTCCATCACCAACTCCCAGAGTTTACCCAAACTCATCTCCATTGAGTCGGTGATGCCATCTAACCATCTCATCCTCTGTCGTCCCCTTCTCCTCCTGCCTTCAATCTTTCCCATCATCAGGGTCTTTTGAAAGGAGTCAGCTCTTCGCATCAGGTGGCCAAAATATTGGAGTTTCAGCTTCAACATCAGTCTTTCCAATGAACATCCAGGACTGATTTCCTTTAGGATGAACTAGTTGGATCTCCTTGCAGTCCAAGGGACTCTCAAGAGTCTTCTCCAACACCACAGTTCAAAAGCATCAATTCTTCGGCACTTAGCTGTCTTTATAGTCCAACTCTCACATCCATACATGACTACTGGAAAAACCATAGCCTTGACTAGATGGACCTTTGTTGACAAAGTAATGTTTCTACTTTTTAATACGCTGTCTGCTGCTGCTACTGCTAAGTCGCTTCAGTTGTGTCTGACTGTGCAACCCCATAGATGGCAGCCCACCCGGCTCCCTTGTCCCTGGGATTCTCCAGGCAAGGGTACTGGAGTGGGTTGCCATTTCCTCCTCCAATGCATGAAAGTAAAAAGTGAAAGTGAAGTCACTCAGTCGTGTCTAACTCTTCGTTACCCCCATGGACTGCAGCCTACCTGGCTCCTCTGTCCATGGATTTTCCAGGCAAGAGTACTGGAGTGGGGTGCCATATGCTATCTAGGTTGGTCATAACTTTTCTTCCAAGGAGTAAGCATCTTTTAATTTCATGGTTGTAATCACCATCTGCATTTAGTCACTTAGAAATTGTGAATCTAACTGCTGGACAAGAATGACAGCAAAATTACTAGGAGCTCAAAACACACACCACATTATGGCAACTGCTATCATTGATATAAAAAAAACCATAATGTGATCATGGTTGCACAAAAGAACCAACATTTGCACATGCAAAGCACATATAATTTAAAAAATATAATTTCTCTGGAATTTGCAAATAACCAATCTTGCTTCCCTGGTGGCTCAGAGGTTAAAGCGTCTGCCTGCAATGCGGGAGACCTGGGTTCGATCCCTGGGTTGGGAAGATTCCCCTGGAGAAGGAAATGACAGCCCACTCCAGTATTCTTGCCTGGAGAATCCCATGGACAGAGGAGCCTGGTGGGCTACAGTCCACGGGGTCACAAAGAGTCGGACACAACTGAGTGACTTCACACTATTACATGTAGAATTTTTTATAGATACCACTAAGATTAAATATCCTAATAGGGCTTTAAATTATGTTGATAATAGTACATAATCTGTGCTAAAAGAAGCCTACGTGTTATTCCCCTAATAAACCACCTGGCTTGCTCTGTTCTAAAAGCACATCGTGGCTCCAATGACAGGAGTCTCTTACATCATGTCTTATCAAGTTTCCCCAGTTTTGTGACTGCAGGATTTTCTCCTATAAGACTTCTGTTTTCCATCATTTGCTTGTGTGGCCTCTGGCAACTTGCAGGTGTTTGCTTGGAAAGGAGAGGCATTTTCCAAGATGACACAATAAGCTGATGTTCTAAACCCTGGGAGCTTGAGTCCTGCCTGTTTCCGTTTCTAGGAGACTTTACATGGCTGGCCATTACCCATCCTCTCTATCCCCATCATTGCCACTGCTGCCTGCTACTTTGCCATTTAAGGCTGCTAAGCACTTTTCCCTAAAGAATAGCCTGAGCCATAGAAGGGCTGTGGGGTTCACTGGTGTTATTGTGCTACTTGTTGGTGCCTTGGAAAATGGGTCACCTGGGAGTTGAAACTAAGCACTGAAGAGAGGATGGTAATTCGTTTATTCCCTTATGAACAACTGCGGGGAGAGCAGCACTCAGCAGTGGACGATAACCATTCGTGGTTTCAGACCAGACTGAGGGGCGTCTATGGACCGACTAGCTCCAGCTTTAGCCATACAGCTGACAAAACTGCAGGTGATCTCAAGTACATCAGTGGTGGATTTTAAGGTATTATGCACTCAGATTTTAATTCAGCTAACAGCTTTAAAGCATAACTATTCAGTATGAATATGTGCAAGTCACATTTGTCATTTAAAATGTTCTCATTGCTGGGGATTTCCCCGGTGGTCAGTGGTTAAGAATCTGCCTTTCAATGCAGAGGACCTGGGTTCAATCACTGGTCAGGAAAACTAAGATCCCACATGCATTGGGGCAACTGAGCTCAAAAGCCAAAACTAGAGAGAAGCCTGCGCACTGCAACTAAGACCCAAAGTAGCCATAAATAAATAAATATGTATACATGAAAATGTTCCATTTGCCACAAATAAAAAGTAAGTTGTAGCAGCTAAAATTAATTTTCATAATATATTTTATTTTACAAAGTATCCAAAATATAATTATTTTAATACCTAAAAATATTGAAAACCTTTAATGAGATATTTTACCTTCACTTTTTCATACTAAGTCTTCTAAATCTGATGTGTTTTCACCGTCTGTCTCAGTTGGATGCTAAGTTTTCATCAGAAATGCTTGGTCTGAAGTAGATTTCATAGAATTGACAGTTGAAAAACTGGATTCATTTACAAACCTAAACTGGTCCAAGTGGATTCATTTACAAACCTAAATTGGTCCAAACCATGACTGTATTATTAGATTTTCAATTTAAATTTAGATTAAATTAAAATTCAGCTCATAATTATTTGGAGACTAATAATTATGATCCGGCATATGCCTAGGAGTGGTAGAAAATAAAGTTTAAAATGGTAACTTGGGGCAGTTTACAGCTTCAAATGGCAGGCCAAAGAGTTTTTTCTAAATGGGGAAAAAGGTTTCTGGTGAGGAGGGATGTAAACTGTGTTTGGGGGAAGATCCACTTAGCATTGATGTGGATGGTGGATGGAAAGGGGGACAAGTTGGTGGCGAAAAGAACAGTTAGTTACTGCACTAGTCCAAGCAAAATATAATGAAAAAGTGAGGAAGATGCTAGGAAAGGAAATAAAATTATAAATTTAATAAGTATATATATAAGGATATCAGGAAATGTGGGCAGGAAATCAAAGAAAAGGAGGGGTCAGAGAGTTCTATGACAACTAAAATAAAGAAGTACAGAAGAAGGGCTGGAGGGAGAAAAGTTATGTCTATTCATTTGATATAAATGTTTTAAAAAAGATTGGAATATGTACATATGTTCTGGCGGGTGGGAGGAGACCTTTGGGCAGACATGAAAAGAAATCAAAATCTATTTATAGGATTGTCAAATTAGCAGAATGGGCAACTTTCTTAGAAGTACTGTATACTATTCCAACAGTTGGGAGTGTCTGATAAATTAAATTATGGTACCACTTTTTAGAAATTTATGCAGCTGTTAAAAATTACTGCTGTTGAATTATTTCAAGGGATGTGGGAAATTGCTTAAGATGTATTTTTAAATGAAAACTTTTAAGTTTAGCTAATAAAAGTCCAATGTTTTTAAGAAAGGATATGTATGCACTTACATAATGTATAGCGCAGAAAATGTATAGAAGGACACATACCAGGCATATACTATCTCTGCAGAGTAAGATTGAAAAGGGGAAGGGTTTTTATGTTTTTTTTTTTACTTTGGTTTTGCTTGAACTTGCTTCAGAGGACATATTATTTTTGTTTTTGAAAAGGGAGACCAAAAAAACAACTAAACGGGTTTCTGTCAAAAAACTAACTCCCGGACTTCCCTGGTGGGCCAGTAGTTAAGATGCTACACTTCAGCTGTAGGGGGTTCCGTCCCTGGTCAGGGAACTAAGATCCCACATGCCACATGGCGCAATAAAAAATAACTGAAATCAACAAATGACTTAAAGAAGTATCTCTGGGCCATTTTAATTTTCTTATTATAAACTTTTTTATATTTCAGTATGTAATACTTTTATAATCAGGAAAACATCATAAAGGAAATAATCTGCAATATCAATGGCAAAATCAATTTTAAGTCTGTTAGCAAAGCCATAGGTTAGGGTTGGGCGTTTCTTCAAACAGATTTGTATCCAATTTCCTTTACTTTTGGGGGGCTCACGCTTACTTTTATAGCTGCTGAAGCTATTTCCACACATTAAAAAAATGATTTCCATTCAATGTGGCCAAAAAGGAAAATGGAGGCCAACCCCAAGGCAAACATTCCTTAGAGAAGACAAAAAGCCTCTATAACCTGTGGAATGAAAACTTCACCAGTAGAATGTGACTCTTTTGTCATGAATGACTTCAGTTGCTAGTAGACAGAAATTTTTAATGAGAACAAAGAGCACTGGAATGATTTCAATGCTCTGGTTGTCATTCCAGGCCAAACACACCAGTAACTTTATATTATAATGATAGGGACAAAGAACAAGGTGTCCCATTCACTGTGAGGCTCCTGCAACGAGAGGGCGCAGAGTCTCACTGAAGTGGAAATGAGAGGGAACCTTCAAGGAGCACGGAAAGGGCTGTGAGCAGGTAAATCACCATTAGCCACATAAATAATGGCAGAAAATGGGTGAAGAGATGAAAAGATGCCATCTGATCATTCACCAATGTAAAGATGTGCACTAAATCAGGATCTTTTCTGTCTGACGCTGTTGTTTTTACTGAACAGTTAAGCACCCAAGGAAATACCAGTTGGGTCTTAAAGACAATTTATAGCCGGGTTGGCCTCATTGCACCTGGCTGTGTTTTGACAGCAGGTTTCGTCAGTTTACAGCGGAGATTCTTGTCTATGCTATAAGCTGTCACTAATGCAACTAGACCTTTGGAAAAAATGTACCGCTCAGAGGCAAATCTTTCCCTTCCACAGACCCCTCCCCCTTTTAATGAAAAGCAAAAGCCGGTGGCAAAGCCTCTTCTTCAAGGGAAATTACAGAACCTCCTGAGAGTGAGCAGGTCAGCCCCAGTGCGATGGCGCAAGTCAGATGCGCCTGCTTCTGGGCACTCGATTAAGGACTCTTTCTTTTCTCTTCCCTTGGGGCTAACTGTTGAACACAGTCGCCTTGTTGTTCTGGGCCAGGAAAGGCAGGATTTTGCTCTTTGAGCTCCCAACTTTTCCCAGCTTCCAGGCCCCCCTAAGAATGTCTGGGAGCCTTGCAACAGACCGCCCTGGGAACTCCAGGCAGCCGGCTTCAATGGGGGGATACCCACCCCTCACCCTCTTCGAAAACAAGAAGAGCAGGGTGTGTCTATTTGGGATCAGACAAACCTTAACTTTGTTCCCTGGGATTTTTGTACTTAGCTAGTGGCCTGGTTTGGAAGCTGCCGTCTTAGAAATCACAGGAACTCATTATATATAACATACGCAAGTTGAAAGCACTGCCTTCCAGGACCAGGTGCGCCCTAACCACTCACTTTGTTCTGCGTGTTTAGGACACAGCATTTTATTCTTTTTGGCTCCCAGAAGGACTGGGCCAAACAAATAAGTTTTAACAGGTGACGGGCATTCCTGAACCGAAGGCAGTGTGTCCTTCCTTAGGAATGAGCTCTTGGTGGCTGGTGGCAGACGCTGCCCCATGTGTGGCAGAACAGGACAAAGACAAGAGGAGAGGGATGAAAAGGTAATGGAGAACAGCCCCTCCTGTTCCTTAATTTCATGGTTCACAGACATTCATTGACATTCAGAAACTCCCAAGGGGAAGCTCGTATAACCAGTCATGAAACCAGAAACGAGCAGGCTAACAGGGCTGCTTGCTTGCGCCCCGGGCAGACTTTCTCCCCACTGTGGGGTCCACTCCCAGACACTCAGGCCCACTGTGACGGGTCTGCAGCTGCTCTGGGGCTTGGAAGAGTTCCAGGCCCACCGGGTCCTTTGACCAGCCGCTTCCAGGCAGGCCCAGGCTCTAGCTTGGGGCGGCCCTCGAGGCTCTGGGAAGCATAAGACCGGGGGAGAGTGCAGCGGGGAGGAGGCTTTAGGCCAGGTGATTGCCACGCAGTGAGGGCCGCCTGGGAATGTCTCCCTCAGAATCGCTATGGGCTGAAAGGGGTAGCAGAGAGATAAACCTGAAAGAGAGGTAGGTCCTGGTCCCCAAGACAGAGAAATAAGTCAGCTGGAGGCAGAGATGCAGAAGTAGAGGAGAAAGCTGAGGGCAGCGGCATGGGCCAGTGAGGGGGAAACTACGGGTATGCCGGGTCAGAGGAGAGTGACAGGCAGGCCAGTTCACTCGTCTGGCTGTATCCACAGAGCAGAGCTTGAGACGCTGGTGGCGCTGGACCAGTGCCTGGTGACGCTGCCCACAGTGTGCGTCACACTCTGGAGGGCCTCACTGAACACTCAGTTCAGAGTCAACCAGAACGTCCACCTCTCGCACCACAGTCACTAGGGGCAGAGGCCCAAGGCACACTCCACCACGGCAGGCTGAACAGCGTGGGAGACATCATCTTCCTGACTTAGGGACACTGCAGCTCAGTGAGCTGGTTACTTTTACGTGTGTTTAGTCCCTCAGTCAGGTCTGACTCTTTGCGACCCCAAGGACTGCAGCCCACCAGGCCCTCAGTCCATGGGGATTCTCCAGGCAAGAACACAGGAGTGGGTTGCCAGGCCCTCCTCCAGGGGTTCTTTCTAACCCAGGGATCAAACCCAGGTTTCTCGCATTGCAGGCAGATTCTTTACCATCTGAGCCAGCAGGGAAGTCCATGAATATTGGGATGGGTAGCCTATCCCTCCTCCAGGGGATCTTCCAGACCCGGGAATTGAACTGGGGTCTCGTGCATTGCAGGCGGATTCTTAACCAACCGAGCTATCAGGGAAGCCTGCTTACTTGTATAAGGATATTGTTTTTTTTTTTTTTTGGTGTTTTTTGGTGACAGGACTAACTATGTGATTCGCTATTCGGAATGACAAGAGGTCTCAGACCACTCCGCCAATAGACTTCGAGTGGACACCTTAAGGTCTTGAGAGGTCGGTCAGAGCCTTCTACAAAGGTTGTCTGTCGAGGTCGGAAATTTTTATTTTGTTGCTTTTTCATTTCCTAATTTTTCAATGTCTCACCTAAAGGGACCACCGTGTCACCTATCTTTAGGTGGACGGTTTCGTCCCCTGTACCCAAGCTAGGGACCAGGTCCTTCGAAGGTGTACGACGCCTCGGTGATTCGGGTGCGTGGTGTTGATGACTCGGACACACGACGTTCTTAACTTCGACACGAGGTGTTGTTTCTCGTCAGGGGGGAGGAGCGTTCATATCGCTTTAGGACTCGGGTCGTCACTTCTGGGTCGTGTCGGTTTTTATTTATTTAGTTATTTAAAAATTTTCAATGTCACGTGAATAATAATTATGTGTCTTACCAAGATTGATAGCCCCGTAACAGGAAAGTCTCTTTAGACCTCTTTCACGTCACTGCAGAGTCCAATTTCACTCCTCCCCCGTGCCAGTGTAAGTCATCTCGTAGAGAGATCAGGTGTCCTCACGTGTGCTACTCTAGATTCTTAGTTTCCCGGGGTGTCCTCCAGGAACTACGGAACTCTCCTTCAGAAGCAACCCTCACGGATACGTCCCTCCTCTCCCGTACTAGTACCCTGTACAGTCCGCACTGACGAAGGACCTCTCTTCACCTCATTACACTTTTGGGAACCTCACAGCACTGAGTGCATCAAAATGAAATGCCAGCTTCACGGTGACGATGGATGACAGCAAGCAAAAATGATACAATTCATCATCGGAACCCAAGGAGGCTCAGAGCCATGAAGCACACGGGGCTTCTGCTGCCTGTTTTCAAGCAGGTCTTCATTCGGCTTTATTTGAAATGTTATGATTGCTTCTTTGATCCAAAGTCAGCTGAAATCTTTTGGTCTCATGCCTGCTGATTTAAATACTCCTTTAAAGGTACAATATGTTTAGGGTCCACAAACTTTAGGTCATGTCTTATCTTATTGAAGTTTAAGCAATTCCTCCCAGGCTTCGAGATAACTCCTGCTCATGCCCAAGCTCTCCAGCCACAAAGGCCTTCCTGGAATCCTCTTCCAGGCTGCGTACATCACACCCACACGGGCCCTGTCTTCTGTGGCACAGCATTCTGTCATAGTCTGAGACTGCAATTAATTTTGTTACTTGACTTGTAAATGTCTCCTCACTAGATCAAAGCTCTCTGAGACCAGGGTCGGTGTCTGTTTTACTCACTTCTCTTAACCCTGCATATCCCCATCAGTTCAGTTCAGTTCAGTTCAGTTCAGTCACTCAATAGTGTCCGACTCTTTGCGACCCCATAAATCGCAGCACGCCAGACCTCCCTGTCCATCACCATCTCCCAGAGTTCACTCAGACTCACGTCCATTGAGTCAGTGATGCCATCCAGCCATCTCATCCTCTGTTGTCTCTTTCTCCTCCTGCCCCCAATCCCTCCCAGCATCAGAGTCTTTTCCAGTGAGTCAACTCTTCTCATGAGGTGGCCAAAGTACTGGAGTTTCAGCTTTAGCATCATTCCTTCCAAAGAAATCCCAGGGCTGATCTCCTTCAGAATGGACTGGTTGGATCTCCTTGCAGTCCAAGGGACTCTCAAGAGTCTTCTCCAACACCACAGTTCAAAAGCATCAATTCTTCGGCGCTCAGCCTTCTTCACAGTCCAACTCTCACATCCATACATGACCACAGGAAAAACCATAGCCTTGACTAGATGGACCTTAGTTGGCAAAGTAATGTCTCTGCTTTTGAATATACTATCCAGGTTGGTCATAACTTTTCTTCCAAGGAGTAAGCGTCTTCTAATTCCATGGCTGTAGTCACCATCTGCAGTGATTTTGGAGCCCAGAAAAATAAAGTCTGACACTGTTTCCACTGTTTCCCCATCTATTTCCCATGAAGTGATGGGACCAGATGCCATGATCTTCGTTTTCTGAATGTTGAGCTTTAAGCCAACTTTTTCGCTCTCCTCTTTCACTTTCATCAATAGGCTTTTTAGCTCCTCTTCACTTTCTGCCATAAGGGTGGTGTCATCTGCGTATCTGAGGTTATTGATATTTCTCCTGGCAATCTTGATTCCAGCTTGTGTTTCTTCCAGTCCAGCGTTTCTCATGATGTACTCTGCATAGAAGTTAAATAAGCCGGGAGACAATATACAGCCTTGATGTACTCCTTTTCCTATTTGGAACCAGTCTGTTGTTCCATGTCCAGTTCTAATTGTTGCTTCCTGACCTGCATACAGATTTCTCAAGAGGTAGGTTAGGTGGTCTGGTATTCCCAACTCTTTCAGAATTTTCCACAGTTTATTGTGATCCACATAGTGAAAGGCTTTGGCATAGTCAGTAAAGCAGAAATAGATGTTTTTCTGGAACTCTCTTGCTTTTTCCATGATCCAGCAGATGTTGGCAATATCCCCATAGATACTTTTTATTTGAATGAATCAAAACACATTTCATTGTTGAGTCAGTAAAAATTATTCCTTTTTAGGTTAATAATCACCTTGCCCAGTAAGATATTCCCAAGTCATTAAGGTCTGTATCTTTTAACATTTTATGTATTATATACTCCCTTAAATGTATGAAATATTCCCTCCTCCCTCCCTTTGGAATTGTAAAGAGGTTGTGGAAAGATACAGTGCTGTCTGCATCAGTAAAGATGCTAAAGTCCAAGTGCTCCCCTCACACCTGTACCATTCTGCTGTAGGCTGGATGTAGTGAGGAGGGAGGGAAGAGCGGGCCTAAGTGGCTTAGGGAAGACAGGGTTGACTGATCTTGTCCTTCCTTTTCTTCTTCACTGAGAAGCAAGTCACTAGTGTGTCTTGGCCTTCCCTTGTTGTTCAGTTGCCAAACTGTGTCTGACTCTTTGAAACCCCATGAACTGCAGCATGCCCGCCTTCCCTGTCCTTTGCTATCTCCTGGAGTTTGCTCAAACTCATGTTCATTGAGTCAGTGATGTCATCCAACCATCTCATCCTCTGTCACTTCCTTCTCCTCTTGATCACAATCTTTCCCAACATTAGGGTCTTTTCATATCAGGTGGCAATTGGAGCTTCAATTTCAGCATCAGTCCTTCCAATGAATATTCAGGGTTGATTTCCTTTAGGATTGACTGGTTTGATCTCCTTGCTGTCCAAGGGCCTCTCAAGAGCCTTCTCCAGCACCACAGTTTGAAAACATCAGTTCTTCAGCACTCAACTTTCTTTACGGTCCAACTTTCACAACCGTACATGACTACTGGAAAAGCCATAGCCTTGACTANAATATTCAGGGTTGATTTCCTTTAGGATTGACTGGTTTGATCTCCTTGCTGTCCAAGGGCCTCTCAAGAGCCTTCTCCAGCACCACAGTTTGAAAACATCAGTTCTTCAGCACTCAACTTTCTTTACGGTCCAACTTTCACAACCGTACATGACTACTGGAAAAGCCATAGCCTTGACTAGACGGACCTTTGTTGGCAAAGTAATGGCTCTGCTTTTTAGTACATTGTCTAGGTTTGTCATAGCTCTTCGTCTAAGGAGCAAGCATCTTTTAATTTCATAACTGCAGTCACCATCCTCATTGATTTTGGAGCCCAAGAAAATGAAATCTGACACATTTCCCATCCATTTGCCACGAAACGATAGGACCTGGGGAGGTCTTCCCTGCCCAGGGCCAAAGCACAGGTGCTTGAAGGGGGCAACTGTTGCTATTTCAACAAAGAGAAAATACACAGAGGGGAGAAAAACTAGTTTGGATTCATTTTCGAGATGATGCTCATCTGTGGGATGACCAGACAGGGGAGAGGCCAGAAGTGAGTAAGGGGAAGGTGACCACCCTCCTAGGCTGTTTGTCCACTTCCCAGGTCAGTGGAACTACTGGCTGTGCCTTGTGTGAAAGGCCAGGAGCCACCCGTGCTGGGCTCCTCCCCTCTGCTTCTTTGTGGTCAGCTCAGTGCCCACGACCAAGTCTCATCTGTAGGCTGTGAGGGTGTGGAAGTGTGTGCTCGTGTGCGTGCATGCACATGTGCCCTCAGACGCCTGTGTGTGGGGGTGTGCGCACACGTGTGCACAAGTGAGCACACTTGGAGTGGGGGTGGGATGCCCACAAGAGATGGGATGATCTCTCAGCACATTAAGGAGATTATACTTCTTGGATTTGATTTATTTGTTTGGCCATAGAAAGAGGCTCTGGAAATGCCCTCACCTGGCATAACTGATACACCAGGAGGAGGAAAGTGGTGTCAAAGGGCCACTTAGAGAAGCACCCAAGGGGACTTGAGGGTATTTTTCTTTCTAGTGACATGTGCCAGGCTGGAAGGTAAGACAGATTTGGTAACTTCCATTGAGGATGATGTTCAGAAGAAGGTTTGTTCTTGTTTGGAACAAATGCAAACAGTTTCCACCCGGTCTGGCACCCAGGGGGCAGTTCATCTGGTGTGTAGAACTCCTGCCTGGGGCTTGAGCAGCTATGGAGGCCCTGCTGGCGCTCTCAACTGTTTGACCCAATTTAGAAGCAAGGTTCTGTTTTTATCCCCGTCTGTCCTCCACTGGTGCTTCTCTCTAAGTAGCCCATTCATCTTCTTCCTTTCCAGCCAAGGAGGGACAAAATGTCTGGTTACCCATCCTTCAAGAGATACCCGGGAAGGCGGCAGCACTTGGAACTGAGCTGCACTATGTTGTAGATTCTGGGAAAATGGGTGTTCTTAAACCTGCCACAACTTAAAATGAAGAATTTAGAAAGGATTTAGAAGACAGCATTAGTGATGATCAAAGGGGAAAGCGCATTAGATCCACAAGGGAGGTCAAGGGAACTGGGATTAAATATCCTGAAGAAGAGAAGTCTGGGAGTGACACAGGGCCATTTTCAAGCGGTTTTACAGAAGATGGTGAACAGCTGTTGTGCATCCCCATGGAGGAGTGAGTAAGAGGACAGGGACATAAATTTCCTTTGGAGACTTTTAGCTGAAAGACACTTCTTTAGGGCTGGCATGGTCGGGGGATGGTGTGGCGGAGGGCAGGGGCTGGGGAGTCAAGTCCTGGAGTGCTACTGACTGAGGACCACACCTTCACCAGCGAAGACAGAGAACCGGCTAAAGCTCATCTATGTGGCAAACATTCAGTGGATGCCTTCAGGTACAGGGTTCTGACAGGGTTCTGTACAAGACTAATACTATTATCCCCATTTTAGAGGTGAGCAAATAGAGGGCCAAGAGGCTAAGGGACTTGCTCAGGGCCTCCTAGATGGTGCTCAAAGTGCTGGGACTCAACGTTCTGCTGTCTGGCTGCAAAGCTCTCACTTTTCTTCCTGTGTGGAATTCAGGCTTCACAATATATTGTTCACAATTTACGGTGCAGGCAAGCCTGCAAGAGGAGAAGGCCTGTGCTGGCTTCCGCCAGTGCTGACTTCTTGCTCATCTCTCTCCTGCTGAAGGTGACCTGGCTGCTGCTGTGGCTGCTCTATTTGTCTGCCCCCAATTACTGTTCAGAAGAGATAGGGGGACCCTTGGGAGGGGCAGGAGTGTGAGGACAGGAGAGCTCATTGTTCAACTGCATCCAGGAGCCAAAGACACTCTCCTGTGAATGAAGAGAACCTGTGTTTCCAGATCACTTACCCCTGGAAAGGTTCAAAACACCTTATAACCATTATCACTTCGTTCCTCATAATATCCTCATGAAGTGGGTGTCAGTTGTCATGTGGCTTTTTAGCAGATGGAGAAACTGCAGCATAAGAAAACTGTTCAAAGTCAGCCCAGGCTAAAGGAAAGAGCTAGAGAAAAGACCTAGGTTTCTAGACTCCCGGTCTCAGTGCAGACAACAAACTGCACGGATGCCCACTTACAGATTTTTTACATGTAATAAGATGCTAAATTCTGAGAGGAAGATCAAAGCATTAACTCCATCCACTAAAAATAAACGTAAACACTATAGAAGTAGTAGAAGTAGCCTTACCTCCCAAGGAAATTACGGGAGATGGTCTGAAAATGCCGAATTTTCAGGAATCAAAGGGGCTCTATGTTTTACTTTTTTAAATGTACATAATTTTTCCTGTTTTGATCATAATTACTGAGATGATAGTACAGAGGAAGTTTCAGTTCTGGACTTGGATATGTAGCAATGGTAAAGCTGAAAGCTGACTTTTTCAAATCAAGACACTCAGAATCAAGGCCAATGGTGAGTTTTTCCCCTCTGAGATCATGGAGCTTAAATAATCACAACAGACAAGCAGAAGCATTTCTACTTCTCTGGGACCCAGGACTTACAGGAAATTACTCTTCTGCATGTCTGCTCACTATGGAAATTGATTTTATACAGACAGCTAGAAGTACACAGACCCACGCCTGCACGCCCTCCGTCTCTGTACTAGTGAGCGGTGCTTCTGCCTCATTACTGAGGCCTCCTGGGTTTCCGGAACAGCCGGCTGTCTCACCCTCTGGCCGGAGATCTCCCATGCTGTACACCTGTGTCCTGCAAGGCAGCTCTGAGTTTTAGGCATGGGTCTCCAGACCCTGTGAGCTCTGAATGTAGTCACATGTAGTTAATGCCACAAGGGAGAGAATGGGCTGGCCATCCTGCATGATGCTGGTTAGGAAAATAAGTTGTGTTTAAGGTCAGGAAAGTGGCCAGTACTACTTCTTAATGGTATAGTACACAGACACAAGACCTAGGTGTGTGTGAAAGAGCACTGTATGTCCTGTATGTACGACATCGCTCGGTCAGTTGACTTCTGGGGGTGGAATGACAGGGATTGGGTGCTGTTAGCCATATCTGCCACTTGTGCCTATCAACTCAGCGCTGATCAGGAGAAAGGTTTTATCACTCTTGGCTCTGTCTTCGGCCCCTTGAGATTCTAAAGATCACCTTCTATCTGCGCGCCTACAGGAGAGCACAAGGCCCGTGCGTCGGGAACAGAATGAAGGTGCAGAGAACACGGCCGGCACAGTTCTGGATGGACTCAAGCTTTGGGGGCTTCCACGTTCAGGGTCTGAAGCGGAAAATGTTCTTGTTCTGAAATGCAACTTACATTCTGCATGTTTTTTCAATGTCAGTAATTTATGTTTTTGAGTTCCCTTCCCATGTGGGGATACAAACAGTGTATGCTTCAATGCTTTATACATGGTTACTTCTTTTCTTGATCAGAGCAAATCATCTGTGCTTGGGTAGATAGTGAAGATTGCTGAGGTTACATTTACAAACAAGTACTCCCTAACTTCAAGGGGGAGGAAGAGTACTGAATTAAAACAAACACGTGAATGTGCGCACACAAACATGATAACTGAGCAAAGAAGGAACTGGCAGCTATTGATACTGCTGAACTATCAGGTGGGGAAGGCACGCTGGATAAGCACTCCTAGCTTCTTCTTCTCTTGGTCTCATCAGCATCTGGACAGAAACCACTCACTGAAGATGACTAAAACATGGTTTCTCATCTCCCCTCTTCCACCTTCAAACACGCAACCTTCCCTCCCTTTGTCCCATACTGATTCCTGGGTCCAAACACCTGCTGCCTGGATCACCAGGACTTCTATACTCAGCCTGTAACCAGGTGGCAAACAGAGAAAGGTCAGATCATGCAGGACTCCTCCTTTCAGCTCAACCAATCAGCCAACTTAACTGCAGCACCCCTGGGGCATTCCTGAGATCTGTCCAAAGCCCGCTGCCACCATCCACCCATGGTCCCAGCTCTGGATCTTGAGTGAACTGCCATTTCTGTCTCTGGTTGGTCCCCTGATATCTAGTTCTCTCCATCCCATCTATCTCCCACGCTGTCCCCCACCCACCTTGCTGATGGCACTCCCCTACCTGAAGCCTTCAGTAGACCTCTGGCTTGAAGGCTTGAGCATAGGACTGCTGAGCCCTATCTCCGTGCTGAAGTTCACCAAAGAACTCCCTACCCTGAGTCCTGATCTGTTTCATCTACATCTTTAGCAGCTGACTAGGAGCTCCCTGAAGGCTAAGCATAGAATTAATTTTTTATTTTAGTGTCCAGCCTAAAACCTGGTGAAGGAGGTACTCAATAGAGAATGTTAAAATTAATCGAAGCAAAAGAATAAGAGAAAGGCAGTATGACACAGGCGGGCTGGCCCTAGGACCTTAACTGGCTGGTCTAACCTGAAAAATTTTGTCTTGTTCAGCACAGCTCACATGCCTAACAGATGTGTCTGAGGATCAGCTTGCGATGGAGTCAAAGATTAGAGGCTCCACGGGTAGGTGTGGGGCCTTCGGAGAGCTGGATAAAATTGGTACAACGTGCTGCATAGGTAAAAGGATGAACAGTCTGCTTTAAAAGCTGGATTAGATTCTGAGATTAGCTGGCGGGAAAGACAATGTTTGAGTTTCAAAATATATTCTAGCATACTTGCTGAAATACATTCACTGTAGCAATGAAGTCTCAACTCTTAAGGAAAATTTTTTTAAAAAGCTTAAGTAACCCCAATGCTGGGAAAGATTGAAGGTGGGAGGAGAAGGGGATGACAGAAGATGAGATGGTTGGATGGCATCACCGACTCAATGGACATGAGTTTGAGAAAGGTCTGGGAGTTGGTGATTGACAGGGAAGCCTGGCATGCTGCAGTTCATGGGGTTGGAAAGAGTTGGACACGACTGAGTGACTGAACTGAACCGAACAAGTGGGACCTAATTAAATTTAAAAGCTTTTGCACAGCAAAGGAAACCAGAAACAAGGTAAAAAGACAACCCTCAGAAGAGGAGGAAATAATAGCAAGTGAAACAACAGACAAAATATTATTTTCCAAAGTATACAAGCAGGTCATACAACTCAATACCAGAAAAACAAACAACCCACTCAAAGAGTGGGAAAAAGACCTAAATAGACATTTCTCCAAAGAAGACATACAGATGGCTAACAAACACATGAAAAGATGCTCAGCATAGCTCATTATTAGAGAAATGCAAATCAAAACTGCAATGAGATATCACCTCACATTGGTCAGAATGGCCCTCATCGCTGGAGAGGGTGTGGAGAAAAGGGAACCCTCTTACACTGTTGGTGGAAATGTAAACTGATTCAGCCACTATGGAAGATGGTATGGAGATTCCTTACAAAAAAACCTAGGAATAAAACTACCATATGAACCAGAAATACCACTCCTAGGCATATACACTGAGGAAACTAAAATTGAAAAAGATACATGTTCATTTCAGCACTATACAATAGCTAGAACATGGAAGTAACCTAGATGTCTATCAACAGATGAATGGATTAAGAAGTTCTGGTACATACACACAATGAAATATTACTCAGCCATAAAAAGGAATGCATTTGAGTCAGTTCTAATGAAGTGGATGAACCTAGAGCCTATTATACAGAGTGAAGTAAGTCAGAAAGAGAAAGATAAATATTGTATACTAATGCATATATATGGAATTCAGAAAGGTGGTACCAATGAATTTATTTGCAACGCAGCAATGGAGAAACAGACATAGAGAACAGACGAATGGACATGGGGAGAGGGCGAGATGTATGGAGAGAGTAACAAGGCAACTTATATTACCATATATAAAATAGATAGCCAATGGAAATTTCCAGTATGTCTCAGGGAACTCAAACAGGAGCTCTGTATCAACCGAGAGGGGTGGGATGGGGGAGGAGATGGGAGGGAGGTGACATTACATACATCTATGGCTGATTTATGTTGAGGTTTGACAGAAAACAATAAAACTATGTAAAGCAAAAAAAAAAAAAAGCTTAAGTCTGCTAGTCAAAATGTGATCCTAACTGGGCGAGGCATCCTCTCGAAGGGCGAAGGTTGGTGGTCAGTGGGCACTGTTCAATGGAGATGTTGCTCTTAACATCCACAGTCACAACAAAAGTTACTTTGTGGGGTCATAAAAAATATTCGCAATGATAAAATCTAGGTGGGCTTGGGGGAAGCCCAAGGTGGGCTTGGAGCTAGAGGGCTTGGGCTATCCAAATGAACTCCATAACCTTATTAGGAAGGGGATGTAAAGAAAGACCTCCAAAATGAAAAATGCACCTTGTTACCTCCATGAAAATTGCTCTGTTTGTGCCCTGAGAAGTTCTCCTGAAAGAATGTATAGTCATTACTCAGAAACAGACCTGGGTAACAGCCCAAGGAGGTAATATACCATTTCTATGAATTTTCCTTTTCCTTTTTCTGTATTAGTTCCTAAGGAAATCGCTCCATTCTATTAGAGGACCAGAAAGGTTATTTCAGGGCAAGTATAGAAGAAAAGAAAAATTCTTGCGAATCACCTGTTGTTCTTGACCTAGTGATAATGGACATATCCGAGGTGATTTTTACACGAAGCAAACCTTGCATGTTCACTTTAAAAATAAAAGGATGGCAAATCTGAAAACTTTCAGACATTCCAAAACAAGTCACCCTAACTTTTAGAACTGGTCTCTCCTCCATTCTTTTGCATGGCAGCTGAGGCCACAGAGTATCTCCAGCTGTACGTGCTGGCTCCTAGAATCCACACACCCAATATTTCTAGGTCCAGTTGATCATCCCAGGACTCCTGCTGGCTGGGCTAGGTCTCTCCTCTATTAACACAGGAACATTAAACTTCTAGGCTGCAATTTGCCAAACAATGGCAGAATCATTTTTAACATTCAAAATAAAACTGGGCCCTTAATTCCTAAATTGGTCCTCACCTTTTTTCTTCTGGGATGTTCTCCAAGAGCATTTGAAGGAAATCCTGGAAGAAGAAAAAAGCAAATCATTAAAGATGTCCATCAATAAATAACCCTGCCTGGAGTCATGCCGGAGACTGAGCATTCCCAGCTGCTGACAGCTCACCTGCCTGGGAAGGTAGGCTGACACTGAAATATTAGGCTACATACGCAGTTTATTAATTTACCAGGGCGTCAGTCCAATCAGTTATAGAGATTTATTTTTGTAAAAACCACAAACAAACTGAAAAAAGTAATGTTTGTTATTCTGACCTAACCCAACACTTTATTTCATTCCATGTTTAACCATTTTCAAAAGGCTAGCCAGGGCTAGCCATAGCACCTGGCACTGTCCCTCTCACTTAGCCATGTTCTCCTCTTCATCAGCTTTCCCTAGAGATCCTGCTGTGGGTTTGTGCTCAGTGGCTCAGTCATTTCCGACTCTTTTGCACCCCCGTGGACTGTAGCCCGCCAGGCTTCTCTATCCATGGGATTCTCCAGGCAAGAATACTGGAGTGGGTTGCATTTCCTCTTCTAGGGGATCTTCCCAATGCAGGGACTGAACTCATGCCTCCTGTGTCTCCCGCACTGGTAGGCAGGTTCTTTACCACTGGGCCACCAGAGATCCTGTCATATAGTGAATAATCGCAACTCTGAGAGGCTAGTAACTAATGGCTTTTTTGCATTGCTCTATGGATAATAAAGACAAAAACCAAGACAATTAATACCCCAGTGGAGGAACAAAGATGTCACAATCCCAAAAATAGCTCACAGGCTCCTGCCTCCATCTGCAGCCTCTTCTGGTGCCACGGCACAAGTCCTCAATTGTTTGATATTTAAGATGTTTCAAGAATAGATTTTTTTTCAAGTCTAAGGGCATGACTTACACACATACTCACTTTATCCTTTACTATGGAAAATGGAAAATTTCAGACACATTCAAAAGTAGCAAAGTGTAATTAACCTTCACATACCCAGTGTCCCATAGCCAATCTGCACCATCCACTCACTTGCCTCCTGCATTATTTAGAAGTAAATCCCAAACGTTAACATAATTTCACCAATGTTTCAGTAAATACCTCCAAAAGATAAGGATTCTTTTAAAACATACCCGTAATATAAGAAGACCTAAAAATATTTGCATATGAATATTCAAAATCACATTTATATTTGATCTGCATCTTGTCTATTGTGACCAATCTTTTCAGTCCATCTTATTCTGGAATCTTGATTTGGTCTAAACTACGGTTGTGAGATAAAACATAGGACACCCAGGTAAATTGAGAGCATACTTACATGAAAAATTTCTTTGTTCTTAATCTGAAATTTTAATTTACATGGGGGTTGTACATTTTTATATGCTAAGTGAGTAAGCCTAGTCTCAACCCTTCCTCACCTGAAGGTTTGATAAGATACATTTCAGGTAAATATAGAACATGAAACAAACAAGAACAATATTTAACTTTCTAGGGACTTAATACTGAGTGATAAGTAAGACCTGAACTTAAAGGTTTTGTTTTAATAAATTGGAAATCACCTTTTAAATTGGTCCTTAAAGAGGGCACATGTGTAAGCCTAGATGATAAAATATGACACTGCCATTAATAAATGAGCATCCCTTCAGATGGACGCCCCTACCACAACCTAGTCTGCAGACCCAGGGTCAGCACAGGGCTCTGATGAGATCCATGTAACTCAGAGTGTGAGATGCAAGCAGCAGTGCAGACCACTGTATTACAAACAGATGGAGTTACACGGGACTAGAAATCTGCAAGCAATTTGTATGACAAGGTGTTCTTTTTCTATCATGGCATTAAGCAAAGCCATCACCACACTGGCGGAGTCAGCTGTCCCTTCCTATGTGTTGATGGGTGGTTAGGTCCATTTCTTCCAGAGACAGAATTTCCCTATTAAGAGCACTGGTGAAACATTTATTTCTTGCAACCTCTGTTCTCCTTCTAAGACTCTACTTGCCTATTGCTGCTTCACCCAAAATACATAACACAAATACAATAAAACTAATATTAACATGTATCAGTCTAAGTTGGAGAAGGAAATGGCAACCCACTCCAGTGTTCTTGCCTGGAGAATATAGTAGCACTGTTTACAGTAACCAAGATATGGAAGCAATGTAAGTGAGCATCAACAGATGAATAGATGAAGATATGATAGATAACACAGACACACACACACACACACATATCTATGCACACAATGGAATATTACACAGCCAGAAAAAAGGAATGAAATAATGTCATTTTCAGCAATATGAATGAACCTAGAGATTGTTATGCTAAGTGAAGTAAGTCAGACAAAGATAAATATATGACATCACTTATATATGGAATCTTAAAAAATGATACAAATGGACTTATTTACAAAACTGAAAGAGACTCACAGACATAGAAAGCAAATTTATAGTTACCAAAGGGGAAGGGGAGAGGAATAAATTAGGAGTTTAGGATTAGCAGATACACATTATTATATTACACAACACTACATACAAAATAAACAACAAGGTCCTACTATACAGTGCAGGGAACTATATTCAATATCTTATAGTAAATTATAATGGAATATAGTCTGAAAAAGCATGTATGAAACACTTTGCGTACACTAGAAACTAACATAATGTTGTACATCAACTATGCTTCAGTGAAAAAAAATTTATCAGTAAAAGATGGAAGGAGACAATCCCAAATAGAATGCAGTATAGTATATACTGCAGTGGGTATATTGAGAAAAAAGTATCAAAGGAAATAAAAGCAATATTTAGAAAGCAAAGAAATATTTTTGATTGAGGTTCTTAAAGTCATGATTTTATTATATTAATAATTATTTTGTAAAAATCTTGAATCAGAATTAATATTTCATAATCTGATATATTATTAGATTACTTTGCAGATATTTCATTGGCTTAATGAGAGAATTCTTGCTTCTTAAAAATGCAAGTACTGTAATTATAATTTCTTACTAATTTTACTGTATTATCTCCTTATAGTCCATATCAACTTATCCTATATTTGTCCAGTAATTTATGCTCAATTAAGTGGGGGGAAAATTACATTAACTCAATGACAAGGGGGAAAATTTAATTGCATGAGAAGCAGGAAATCCAGAGTTAACCTGAATTCTGCCCTTTTGCATTTTCCTATTACAATTGGATCTTTCTTTACAAAATTGCAGAACACAATGTTTCAGATTTTCTGTGAATACAATAAAAGT
The DNA here is from genome assembly GCA_006410675.1 of Oreotragus oreotragus. NCBI lineage: Eukaryota > Metazoa > Chordata > Mammalia > Artiodactyla > Bovidae > Oreotragus > Oreotragus oreotragus. The sequence goes on along the minus strand of SJYX01020991.1, from coordinate 184,584 downwards.
GTAGGAGGTCCCCAAGAAGCCCTGCTTTACTTTTTAAAAAAGGAAACTGTCCCACTTCTTAGCAGGTGGCCATCTGCCTCTTTTTGTTCAGAGCTGAAAGCTGCAGGCCACACAGCAAGCTGAAGGCTGCCAATCAGTCCCAAGGAGGACAGGTCTAAGGGATCACAGTTCAGTTCAGTTTCTCAATCATGTCTGACTCTGCGACTGCATGGACTGCAGCATGCCAGGCCTCCCTGTCCATCACCAACTCCCGGAATCCATTCAAACTCACATCCATTGAGTCGGTGATGCCATCCAACCATCTCATCTTCTGTCATGCCCTTCTCCTTCCGCCTTCAATCTTTCCCAGCAGCAGGGTCTTTTCAAATGAATCAGCTCTTTGCATCAGGTGGCCAAAGTATTGGAGTTTCAGCTTCAACATCAGTCCTTCCAATAAATATGCAGGATTGATTTCCTTTAGGATGGACTGGTTGGCTCTCCTTGAAGTCCAAGGGACTCTCAAGAGTCTTCTCCAACACCACAGTTCAAAAGCATCAATTCTTCAGCGCTCAGCCTTCTTTATAGTCCAACTCTCACATCCATACATGACTACTGGAAAAACCATAGCCTTGACTAGATGGACCTTTGTTGGAAAAGTAACGTCTGGATCACACTGAATCACAAAAGCTCAATACCTCAAGCATCCCTAAGACATGAAGCCTGTATCTCCAGGGAATGTTTGTCTACAGTGCTAAACATTCTTCCATCCCGTGATCCATCCAATCCAAGAAGACACTTGGTCTCACCAGGGTAGTCTTTGTACCACCAGTGGAATCAACTCAACTAGTCCTTCTAATTCCATTCGTACACATAATCTCATGGCCATGAGTTTGAGCAAGCTCCGTAAGTTGGTGATGGACAGGGAAGCCTGGTGTGCTGCAGTTCATCGGGTTGCAAAGAGTCGGATGTGACTGAGCAACTGAACTGACACATAATCTTAACTACAAAATACTAGTTTTCCTGGTTCTATTCAGAAATTGGCATATACACCCAGAGTGGACTAATCATAGAAGCCTTTCCACATTTTCCACAACAGAATGTTTAAAAAGAAAGATGTCTCTTTTGAGTATTCCTTCCCTTACCACTTCTTTTCAATTCTTTCATCTGTCTTCACTCTTTACTTCAGCATGCTGGCATTTTTACAAAAGCAACTTACAAATATCAGTTGGACAAGGAGGGTTTTCCTTCAAGACTGATTCTAGGATCATTAACAGGACTTAAGGCACTGATTTGATCTAGGATGACTGACAAAGTCAGTTAGCAACAAATACTAGGGCCCTAGTTTCTTACCACTCGAGTATGCCTGAAAATATTAAAGCCAAAGACACAAAAATGGCAACATTTCTGCTAATCGGACAGTGAGTTGGGGTGAAATTTTATCTAGATCCTTGACAACTGTTGCAAGCCAATACTCTAGTCAAAAAATGTATTCCCTTGGGAATTTTTTTTTTTTTTCATTTCTTATTCTCCTAATAATCTATATACTAACCAGGTCAGCCCTTTAGATAGCTTATTTTGGTTATCACCTAAAAACACTAAATTAAGCATTAAAAAATTTTTTTAAATGACACCAATTTTGGCACATGACTAATTTGGTAATTATTTTATAGTACCGGTGAAAGTTTTTGACAAAAAGCAGATGCATGTAGCCTCTCCTGATAAACTGACTCTGGCTTGATATTTACATAGAACTAGGGATTTCTGTCACAGGTTTTATGAATAATCACTATGGTCATAGGGAGGGGACAGTAGGAGGGACAATACAAATAACCAAAATATTGAAATAAGGACAGTGATGGCAGGATAAATGCTGAAAAGAAACTGAACGGTCAGAAATCAGTCATTGCTCAAGAGAGCAATTTTAGTTGAGAGGTAGAAAAATGATAATTCTGAAATACTGGGTAGATGAGGTGTTCAGAAATGAAAGGATTCAAANTGACAGTGATGGCAGGATAAATGCTGAAAAGAAACTGAACGGTCAGAAATCAGTCATTGCTCAAGAGAGCAATTTTAGTTGAGAGGTAGAAAAATGATAATTCTGAAATACTGGGTAGATGAGGTGTTCAGAAATGAAAGGATTCAAAAGTCAATTGGAAAAAGAAGAATTTGAAGATCTTCTTTGTATAGAAACTGAATCATGGTCTTCCTCATCAAAAACTAACTAGCAATATAAACAAAACACAATCCATTTTCAAAAAGTTAGCAAAAATGTCACTAGCAGCAACCAAACAAGGAAAGAATACAGCCTGTGGCATAAACTTCAAAGAAAAAAACTAAAGAAAGAAACATAACATTCCAAGACAGCCTCCAACCCTCCCCCTGCACCGCCCCCTCCATCATGCTTAGCTGTAGTGGTACTGGTGAATTGCCCAAACCCCACAAGTTCTCACAAATACCCACACATTTGGAAAAAACACAGGAATATCTTTATTCTTCCTCTCTTTTTGTCTGTAGAGAGACTGAAAATGTTTGCTCAATTGAGATGAGCAAAACCTGGGAAATAAACAACGGAGGATGATACTCTTATGAACTGTATAGGTTCTAGGGCTCCAAGCTGAATTGGAAGAACAATACTAATTGGGAGAATACCTGCAATGGAAAAAGCAGCACCCAAATTAGGTGAAGAGAATCTTGGATGGGAAAACTTTAACAAAATGTCAAGAGTTGGTGGAGCCAAATTCTTACAACAAAGGCTATACACAGCTCCAGTGGAACTCTTCTCCTCCACCTCTCCAATATCCAAGCTGCAAACCAGAGCTCAGAGGGGGAGAAAAACATGTCTAAGAGAAATTGCAAAAGAAATCGAAGATAATGTTCCACTACATATGAGAATAAATACAGGGTCAGGACACTGCAACTCATGCTGAGAGTGAGCAAGAAAAAAGGATGGCAACTATGCAAACCAATACAGCAAAAACCCACGTAAAGAGAGAGCTAGAAATAAGAAGCATAATGTAAAAGAGAAAGAACCCAGGCTTGAAGAAAACATAATCCAAGGCACAGAAGATCATTCTCCACAAATGCTTCACACTAAAATATAAATTAAAAGAAAATAATAATAACATGGTGTGGCGCTAGAGTGGCTGAGAGGCGCTACCCCACCTCCAGGGTCAGGATGGCAGCTGCGCTCCGCTGGACCAGCCTTGAGCAGATACCCCAGGTCCAAGGTCAGAGAAACCCCAGGAAGACGGTGGGCACTGAGAGAGGGCATCAGAGGACTGACAGAGAAACCGCAGTCACAGACAGCGAGCCAGTCTAGTCACGTGGACCACAGCCTTGTCTAACTTGATGAAACCATAAGCCATGCCACACAGGGCCACCCAAGACAGACGGGCCACGGTGGAGAGTTCTGACAAACGTGGTCCACTGGAGAAGCGAATGGCAAATTACTTCAGTATTCCTGCCTTGAGAACCCCATGAACAGTATAAAAAGGCAAAAAGATAGGACACTGAGAGATGACCTCCCCAGGCTGGTAGGTACCCAATATGCTACTGGAGATCAGTGGAGAAATAACTCCAGAGAGAATGAAGAGATGGAGCCAAAGCAAAAACAACACCCAGCTGTGGATGGGACTGGTGATGGAAGCAAGGTCCAGTGCTGTAAAGAACCATATTGCATAGGAGCCTGGAAGGTTAGGTGAAAAGACCCTGATGCTGGGAAAGATTGAAGTGGGAGGAGAAGGGGACGGCAGAGCATGAGATGGTTGGATGCCATCACCGGCTCAATGGACATGAGTTTGGGTAAACTCCAGGAGTTGGTGGTGGACAGGGAGGCCCGGTGTGGTGCAGTCCATGGGGTCGCAAAGAGCTGGACACGACTAAGCAACTGAACTGAATAAGAACATAAATTCAATAAAATGAAAACTCAAAGACCAGATGACAAAACAATAAAATGGAATAAATTAGGGACCAAAATAATACCACCATAGGAGCATTAATAAAATGGAAACATCAAGAAAAAGAATAGCCATTAAAGAGAAACAGTAATGCTGTTATAACAATAACATTAATAATAAAAATAATACTGCTTGAGATAAACATATTCTGTGAAGAACAAAAAGACAAAAGCAAATAACTAGAAAATAACATGTATGGAGGACAACGATGGTATGACAAAAATAACCAGTAACCTTGAAATTCAGCATACTGTAAGGGGAAAAAAAATGAATGTGTTCAAAGATACAATTAAGATAATTTACTGAAACAAGGAAGAATAGATGCTGCGTCTAAAGATGCAGTGTTTTCCAGGAAAAAAAAAACAAAAAACAAAACAAAGCTGATGCAGACCCATGAACACCAAGTCACTTTGGATTAAATTAATAAACATCAAAGGTAAAGAATTCTTCTGTCATCTGAGCAGTATAAAGAGGAAAAAAAGAGACTGACTTTAAATGCCAGAAGGCAGTTGAGCAATAGTCACAATGTTCTGGGGAGATGAAAATATGACCCAAGAATATTATACCCAGCCAGTTTGTAATTCAAATATAAAGGCAACAGGCAAACATTCTCAAGCAACTTGAACTTCAATTTAACAGCAAAATTTAGCCAACAAAGTGCTGAATCAAAAGAAAGCATTCATAAATATAGAATCAGGGTAAAATGACTCTTGGTGAATAACGAAATCCTTTAAATACAGAACTAGGATTATACAACTGTGAAAATTACAGTAACATCACACACTATAAACATGAACTATGTAAAAATATTAATTAAGAAAAACCTAGAACAGGGAAAAAGTAGTTGCAACAGAACTACTGGTTTCCTCATCTTTTATATTCGTGTTAATATATGAGAATAAATTGACACTTTCTAAAATTAAGATCTATATCTAAAAGGAAAAAACTGACAATTTATATATTTAAATATATATATCTAAATTTATATACCTAAAAAGGAAAAAACTAACAATTTCAACCTCTTAAAGATTTTTTATAATTGTGTTTCTTAACTGTAGAAGAATCTTTTAAGAAATGATCTCTCTTATATTTATCTTAAGCTCAAGAAAGTCTTTTATATTCAGTTTAGTTTCTTTTTCATGTGTTAAATTCAAGTAAAATAAAATTTAAAACATTTTTTCATTAAAAGCATATAGTCTATTTTTATAAAACTATTTCTAAATATATCTATCTATAAATGTGTGTATGATCAAGCATGTAGGAAATGGCAACCCACTTCAGTATTCTTGCCTGGAAAAACCCCATGGACAGAGCCTGGTGGTTGCAAAGAATCAGGCCCTACTGAGCAACTAAGCACACACACACACACACACACACACACACACAACATATATAGAAAGATAGAAATGATGAAAGAAATGCAACTTCTAGAATGATATTCACCTACTATTTATTATAAGTATTTATGGATGGTGAGATTTTGAATGATATTTACATTCACTGTATTTTTCTGTATTGTTTATTAAATTTTTTATAATGAGTATGTGTCAGTTGAGAGAGCAATAATTTCCAAACTTACTGTGGGACTGGCAGAAGGACAGAAATAGAGATCAATAGAATTTAGAATTGAGAGACCAGAAATAAACTCTTACGTTTATAGTCAACTGATTTTCAACATGGATGCCAAGACAATTCAGTGGAGGGTAAGACTAGTCTTTTTGACAAAAATGGAAGTGAGACAACTGGATATTCACACAAAAAACAATGAAGCTGAGCCATCTACCTTACACCATATACAAAATTAACTCAAAATGGGTAGGAGACCTAACTATAAGAACTAGAATGACTAAGCTCTTAGAACAAACATAGGAGTAACTTTTTAATTAGGCAAGAAAATATTTTTAAGTCATGTATCTGATAAGGAACTTGAATCTAGAAGGTATACCCTTACAACTCAATAATAAAAGACAACCCAAATAAAAATTCAGAAAAGGATCTCAATAGATATTTCTCCTAGGGCTTCCCAGGTGGTGCTAGTGGGTAAAGAACCTGCCCGCAAATGCAGGAGACATAAGGGCCACAGGTTCAGTCCCTGGGTGGGGAAGATCCCCGGGAGGAGGGCATAGCAATCCACTGCAGGATTCTTGCCTGGAGAATCCCACAGATAGAAGAGCCTGGTGGGCTACAGTGCATAGGGTCGCAAAGAGTCAGACACGACTGAAGCAACTTAGCATATACACAGACATTTCTCAAAAAAAGATATACAATTGTCCCATAAGTCCATGAAAAATTCCTCAACATAGTTACAAGAAAAATGCAAGTTAAAACCACAGTGAAATACCATTCACATCCAGTATGATGGCTATTATCAAAGAATAAAATGACAAGTGTTGGTAAGGATGTGGAGAAATTGGAACCCTTGTGCATTGCTGGTGAGAATGCAAAATAGTATAGACCTTGTGGAAAAACAGTATGGCAATTACTAAAAAAATTAAATCAGTATATAACGTAGCAATTCCAGTTCTAGGTATATATTCAAAAGAATTGAAAGCAGGGACTTGAACAGATATTCGTACTCTAATGTTCATTGCAACATTATTCACAAGAGCCAAGAGGGATAATTAATGGATGAGAGGATAAACCAAATATAGTATGTGTATACTATGGAAATATTGATTCTTAAAAAAGAATTAAGGGAATTAATTCCCTGGCGATCCAATGGTAAGGACTCTGTGCTTTCACTGCCAAGGGCATAGGTTCAGTCCGTGGTTGGACAGCTGAAATCCCACAAGCTATGTGATACGATCTAAATAAATAAAAACAAATAGGAAGAAAATTCTGATACATGCTATACAACATGGATGAAACTGGAAGGCATTTTGTTAACTCAAGTAATCCAGATACAAAAGGACAAATATTATATTATTCCATTTGCATGAGGTGTCTATAATAGTCAAACTCAGAGACAGAAGAGGGAAGGCAATGGCACCCCACCCCAGTACTCTTGCCTGGAAAATCCAATGGACAGAGTAGCCTGGTGGGCTGCAGTCCATGGGGTCGCTAACAGTCGGACAGACTGAGCGACTTCACTTTCACATTTCTCTTTCATGCACTGGAGAAGGAAATGGCAACCCACTCCAGTATTCTTGCCTGGAGAATCCCAGGGATGGGGGAGCCTGGTGGGCTGC
>SJYX01020991.1:143902-172714 GCA_006410675.1 Oreotragus oreotragus | reverse complement strand
GAGGGATGATGTGGGGTGGGAGGTGGGAGGGGGGTTCACGTTTGGGAGTTCGTGTACACCCGTGGCAGATTCATGTCAATGTATGCCAAAACCAATAGAGTACTGTAAAGTAAAATAAAGTAAAATGGAAGCTCTAAAAAAAAAAAAAAAGCTTCTAAAAAAAAAAAAAAAGAATACATTTGAATCAGTTCTAATAAGATGGATGAAACTGGAACTGATTATACAGAGTGAAGTAAGCCAGAAAGAAAAACACCAATACAGTATACTAATACATATATATGGAATTTAGAAAGATGGTAATGAGGACCCTGTATGCAAGACAACAAAAGAGACACAGATGTGTAGAGCGGTCTTTTGGACTCTGAGGGAGAGGGAGAGGGAGAGGGAGAAGGTGGGATGATTTGGCAGAATAGCATTGAAATATGTATACTATCATGTAAGAAACGAATTGCCAGTCTATGTTCGATGCAGGATGCAGGATGCTTGGGGCTAGTGCATGAGGATGATCCAGAGGGATGATGTGGGGTGGGAGGTGGGAGGGGGGTTTATGTTTGGGAGTTCATGTACACCCGTGGCGGATTCATGTCCATGTATGCCAAATCCAATACAGTACTGTAAAGTAAAATAAAGTAAAAAAAAAAAACAAAAAAACTGTATATGAGCACAACTGTCACACACACAAGCACACACACAAAAACACAACCGTCCAATCTGTGCTGAGACTGCATCCTTTATTCTCCACCAGCTACGAGCGCTGTTTTCAGCGTCTCTGCCTCTTTGATAACTTTCTCGCTACGTGCAGCTCAGCCCAACACCTGGCTAAACTGACAGAGTCTCTCTCTGACAGGTTAGGCTGTCTGAATATTTCAGTGTTTCTTGTTTTTAATCTATTTATCAAATACATATGGTGCACATACTGTGTGTGAATCATATACTAAGGACCGGTGAAATGAAGAGCATGGCCTGGCCTTGTCGAGCTTACACACAGAACGGAAGGGAGAGAAAAGAAACAAAAGAACCCGGAAAGGAAAATATAATTCTGAAGAATGGTGATGGCAATGAAGACAATGAAAAGGGCAGGGGGTACAGAAGAAAAGGGTGGAGGCATTTCTGTTCCACAGGAGGGACTCTGGGATTGTGGTGTTGAAGCTGAGACAGAGGACGAGAAGGAGCCCGCCCTGCAAAGCTCATGGAGGAGAGCGTGGAATCGCTGGTTTTGGTCTTCAGGCGCCCTTCAGGTGCCACTACTCACAGGCCTGTGCACAGCCTGTCCTGAAAGGCCGGGTGATGACCCTCCCGGAAACACATCCGTGTCCACTTCATTAACTTCCTATTTTTCCTATTGCACTGAAATGTAAATCTTTTCCCTACTTTTTAATACACAATCTAGTTACCACATGCCACACCCTCTCCAGCTGTATATCATGGACTCAAGAGGACTCACTAATTACCTGAGAAAGAATCAGCTGCCCATGGAAAGTGTGCACAAACTTTCTTAAAAATGAAAAATAGGTGTCCTCTCCAAGTCTTTTGGCAAGGAACCGGAGAAGGAAATAGCCCTAGAAGAAAGGAAGGAGAAAAAAAGATGCCCATCGTGGGTTCATCAGAAAAATACTTACAAAATCAACCCTAACTTACCCACCAGCACCTTATGCTCACCTAGAAAGTTTGGACTGACCTGTCCCAGGCAGCCCTTTGCATTGTTACTAGTAGGGCTGGGTTTGGAGCTTAAGGATCAACTACGCTGTTTCAACCCATTTGTCACTGTCTCATTTGCCCTTAGCTTAGATGAAACCTGATGTCCATTAGGGACCAATAGGGAAAAGGGGCCCAGCTCTTCTCTCCTTTAGCTACCAGAAAAGGATTTTACAAATTAAAATACTTAAAAAAAAAATCACTCTGGTCTTCTAGTGTGAACCTGACAGCAATTTTAAGATTCTGCTTTTCAAAGCTGACATGAAGCAGGGAGAAGGGACAGGGAAGGGAACAGTTCCCCGTCCTTTGATTCATGCTTCATGCTGGGTGTGAAATGCTTTAACTGTTGGACGATCAGAATCTGCTCAATCAAATGTCATTTACAATGTTGACCATATGTTTGTTTTGCCCCAACCATGTTACTAACCTTCATTGTTCACATGTAAAATCTAAAAAGTCCTGCACCGTAATAACTGGCTTCTGTCATTCAGAGAGGCTTACCTTTAAGTAATGAACCTGCATGAAGACCTTCTCCGGATTAAGCCCATGTCTGATGACAGACGATCCTGAGTCACTCACATGGCCAGTTTTTTCTTTATTGGGTCTGAAATGAAGCAGTAAAATTTTAAGTATAGAGAAGGCAATGGCACCCCACTCCAGTACTCTTGCCTGGAAAATCCTATGGATGGAGGAGCCTGGTAGGCTGCAGTCCATGGGGTTGCTAAGAGTAGGACGCGACTGAGCGACTTCACTTTCACCTTTCACTTTCATGCACTGGAGAAAGAAATGGCAATTCGCTCCAGTGTTCTTGCCTGGAGAATCCCAGGGATGGGGGAGCCTGGTGGTCTGCCATCTATGGGGTTGCACAGAGTCGGACACGACTGAAGTGACTTAGCAAATAGCATATTCTTAACTACTTGGACAACAATATTGCCTTATTTCTTCTTTACAGAGTTGCCCAACAGTGTCAATTCTATTCAATAGTGCCAGGTAGAATTTTAAATGGTTTACGTTATAAATTCATATACTGAACAAGGAGGGACTTATATTTTGGGTTGGCAACCTGAGGCTGGCTGTTGGCAATATTTTACATCACCTTATCCAAGATTAAAGCTTGCCAGACCCTCAAGGAATCTAAGTTCCAGTATGAATCATTTAAGAAACTATACACTTTTCTTTTGGTGGGAATGTTGGCCTGGGAAATGCGGTGGAAAATGTAGCTTTGCTTGGAAGAGTAAAGAACCTATATATTCCAAAAAATTCTGAAAGCCCCAATGTTATCCACTTCTCTTGATTTGCATTTAGTAATTAAGGCTCCTTTAAGAAATATTTGTACTCTGAAGCCATTTTAGAATCACAAGAACAAAGCAAGAAGAGGCATGGAGGCCCATGTTTTTAGAACAGAGAGAGACATTAGTAATCACATCCTCTAACCTCCTCGTTTTACAAATGAGGGAAATGGGCACGCAGAAATTAAGTCTGTATCCAAGGTCTCACAGCTTGTTTTGATTCATGGTGACATTAGGATTGAAACCAGTCTTCTTATTATCCATCAGAGTGGTTTCCATTAAGCTCTATGGTTTTAAATATTTTTAAAAATTTCCTTAATAAAATATAATTGTGTTACAGTGACAATTCAACCACGAAATTCAAAGTAAGTGACAGAGCATTTACAGCTTTTAGCTGTTCGACAACCAGTCACTTATTGGACAAACTCTGAAGAGCACGTGCTGGGGTGAGGGGAAGGCAAGGGCTGACAAGAGGGCTGGCACATCAGAAAGGCAGGAGGTTATTTTTACTTTTAGTTACATATTTAGTTTTTTGTTTTAAAATGTATTTTATCGACATTGAGTTGACTTACAATGTGTGTTAATGTCTGCTATACAGCAAAGTGATTCAGTTATACACATATATACATTTTTTTCACATTCTTTCCCACTATGGTTTATTACAGGATATTGAATATAGTTCCCTATGCTATATAATAGCACCTTGTTGTTTATCCATTCTATAGATAATAGTTTGCACCTGCAAACCCCAACCTCCCAGTTCTTCCTTCCCTATTCTCCTTGGCAACCGCAAGTCTGTTCTCCGTATCTGTGAGTCTGTTTCTGTTTCATAGACAACTTCATTCGTGTTGCACTTGCGATTCGGCATATAAGTAACATTACATGGTGTTTGTCTTTCTTTCTGACTTACCTCACTTAGTATAATAATCTCTAGCTGCATCCATGTTGCTGCAAATGGCATTATTTCATCTTTTATGGCTGAGTAGTATTTCACTGTATATGTATATATATGGAGGGGTTATTTTAAAAGGTAGTTGATCCTACAAAGTATACAGTCTTTGGAATCTGAAAGACTTAGTGTTGACTATCAAATCTACTACTTACTATCTGTTACTTACTAGCAGATAACTTAAATTCTCTAATCCTCAATATATTGATTTGCAAAAATGGGAATAACTTTACTGATCTCCCCAGGGCCTGTGGGGAATAATTGAAATAATATATGAAAAGTCCTTCGTGAGGGCAAGGGATACATACATTACTCAATAACTTAATAAAACTTTCTAAAGTCATTAGCAGTAAGTCTTGCTGAATTCAGGGTTGGTCATCAGATGTTAGAGGCAGTAGATTTCAATGGTTCATCCCCTTAATCCTCTGTGCCCACCGACACAAACATGGAAGGGTGTTGGACCTGAACAGCAGTGCCTAAAGATGAGCCAAACTTGCCAGACTAGTCCCTTCGCAATGTGCTCTAGCTGCCAAGCAAAGAATCCATGATTAATTCTCTGCTGAATATTCTAATTCATTATCCCAGCAGACACAAGGCTCAGAACCAGCAGACACCTAAAGAGAGATGATGATGACCAGCCACTAGCGTGAATGTGCATAATCTGAATTTTTCTACTTGATTCCTAGACATGACCATACTTGCAGGAATAACTAGTCCCTTTCATCTTCATTTAAGACTCCACTGAAAAGCATTAGCTTTATTCCTGCTCTCAGGTTTGTCCTGGAGTTGCATGTTTATTTTATAAAGAAAGCCATGCTGGCTTTGATAGGAAAGCCCACCAGCCAGAGCCGTGAGGGGAAGGAAGACTTCTTGGAGTCAGTCTGAATTCAAACCAGTTTTCCCAGCCCCAAGACGGACAGAGTTGCTTCTTTTGCCCTTGAGCCCTACATGGAGACTGTTAGAAGGGGAGAACACTGGAAGACCAGCCTAAATCTCTGCTCCAAAGGCTGGCTTCCAGGCTCAAGTTTCAAATGATGACTTTAGTGGGCACTTTTTTCCTTTGACTAAAAACGTCCTTTCAGGAAGCACTGCTCTCTTCCTCTCCTCTTCCACCCTCCCCAAGTGTTCAAGAAAATGCTTTTATGCTGAGAGCATCTGAGGCAAATGTGCGAGTCCCCAAGAGATGCCTCTTAGAGTAGGCATGGTGGTGCTGGAGAGGGCAGTGCCCGGGCGAGCTTTGTGAGGAATCAGAGTGGGTGGTTTAGTGAGGAAAGGATCCTCCCCGGGTGGAAAAGGGATGACTCCCATGTCTGTGCTGTTCTGGTTCTCATGATACCACTTACTCCCAGTCTGTGCAGGGAGACAAAGCAGAGAGAGAGAGCAGGAAACAGATGAACTACCACTAGCTAGAGTAACAGGTGAGTCTCACAGGCGAATGAACTGTCTCACCCAAAAAGACTACATGTGTGGGCGTGCTACGTCACGCTTCATTCGTGTCCAGACACTATGGACTGTAGCCTGCCAGGCTCCTCTGTCCATGAGATTCTACAGGCTACATACAAACGTACAACTCCAGTTAAGTGAAGTCAAAGAACATGTAAACCAGATCCATAAGGATACAGATCAGAATAAAGGTTACCTTTGGAAGGGAGTGTAAACAGAGTAGGGGAAGTAGAAAAAAGTTTCTGGGATGGTGGGCATATTCTATGCTAATCTGAGTGGTGCTTTAGTGAAGATAAATAGCAAAAATCTATTGAGTCATCTAGAAATATCTGTGTACTCTAGTGTGAATGTATTTCAATAAAAAAAAAGTTAAGAAAAAAATAGATGCACATGAAATAGTACACATTATGTGAAAATAAAAAGGACTTAGTCCAGAAAAGGGGCTTTGCTGTTCATGTGCTATGAACACATGATTAGGGTCAACTAAGCTCTCTATACCTAAGGACTAGTTAGACAAAAAAATTTTAATGACATTGTAAGAGGCAGCAAGAACTGTGGCAAATACAGTTGGCATAATCTACTCCTAATCTCATCTATCTTCTTCACTGCCACTTGTACAATTAAGTCTGAAAAGTTAAACACTCACTTTCCAAGTGTCCTTGCAGTTACCGAGAATCAGAAGACAGAGTTCAGGAAAAAAACAGATGTCTGCTGTGGTTGGTAGTGAGGTTTTGGGAAAGCTTTTGCTTTCTTTACTAAAGGGGAAATATCCCCCAAACATGGTGGATGGAACTGCAGCTGCCACTTTGCAACCATGAGGCAGCAAATCAACATGCTGTGGAGACTAGGATGAATGAAAGAAGGTAAACACTCTTCCAAGACTACCTGCCTCCACACTTACTGTAAGAGAAAGTAACCACACTTACTGTAAGAGAATGTAACTCCCATTTGTTTTTAAGTCAGCATTGCTTGATTACTCTATTAGCTGAAGCCAGATTCATTCCTAATGGATGGAGAATTCAACTAATACTAATAGCTGCCATTCCTGTTACCTCCCTGGGCTAGGTACTCTGCCAAGCTTTTTATGTATCATGTACTTGTACCCTCACAAGAACCTAAGGGGGTAGGTAGGTACTGTGACGATGCCCATTTAAAAGCGGGGGAAAGTGAGGCCTGGAGACAACCACAAAGCTAGAGGTGGCCGAAGTGAGGCTGGAACCCAGGTCTGTGGAACCTCGAAGTCTTTGCTGCTTTCTGAGGCGCCCACCTCAACTGTGCCGAAGGCTCAGTGGAGAATCTTTGACAACATGTTTCCTCTCCCTGAAGTTCAATTTTCTCACCTGTAAAGAGTGTGATGAGGCTCAGATAATGTAAAAGCACTTTGTAACATCAAAGCGTTAAGCATCTCTTCAGCATTTTACACCAGTGTTTATTTCCTTGGCTGGAATACATGGAATGTGAGAGATCAAGTTACCAAGGTCGTTTGGGCTTAAATGCCCTTGGTTTCTGTTGTACCTGGCACCAAGTGTAACAACCGAGATTGGCGTGACCTTTCCCTGCCCACCTCCTTCCTTCTCCACTCACTCTCAGAAGCAATATGGACATTTAAAAATCTGTCATATGGCGGTGATATTTGATACATGATTGGATTTGGAATCAAATCTCCTGAAGAAAGAACCAATTCTGCAGGGCGACTGCCAATGGTGGGATTTGAGAAAAGGCCTCCGAAAGGTGCTCGAGCATGTCAATTTGGGTCTCAACACCTACTGCTCTGCCCCAGCCCAGACGGGCTGTCTGCCAGCACTCTCCGCCACAGCACAGCTGCATCTGTAAACCTGCTACTGTGGTGCTTCAGCCAGGGACAAAGCATCCCAGAAATGGGACAGAAAGGGGTTGATCAGCATCCCAACATCCCTGCTCTATCAGTGGCAGCTGCCCCACAGGGGTCTGACAGTCTGGTGGCAGGGCATCACTCACCCTGAAGTAGTGGAGGACGTTAAAAACCACCTTTGTGAAGACCCCTGGAGAATACTGAGCCTCAAATACACACACATGACATCTCCCAGGGAAGCAGCTAACACACTGGTTAAGAATCTTGACTCTGCCACTTACATGCCATGTAATCTTGAGTGAGTCAGGCAACATCATGACTCACTTAAGCCCAGTTTTCATCTGTAAAAAGGGGGCAGTGATAGTGACTGTGGCTGTTGCAGTGTCTAAAAGCACTTAGCCAGAGTGCCTGTTGGCATTTTGTAAGCACAGTATGCGTGCGTGCATGCTGCCGCTTCAGTCGTGTCCAACTCTTTGCGACCCTAAGGACTGCAGCCTGCCAGGCTTCTCTGTCCATTGGAGTCTCCAGGCAAGAATACTGGAGTGGGTTGCCATGACCTCCTCCAGGGGATCTTCCCGACCCAGGGATGGAACTCATGCCTCTTGTGTCTCCTGCATTGGCAGGTGGGTTCTTTACCACAATCGTCAGCTGGGAAGCCCAAGCACAATACAAACAAAGCTAAGGTGGCTCAGCAGTAAAGAATCTGCCTGCAATGCAGGAGCTGGAGGAGGCGTGGTTTGATCTCTGGGTCAGGAAGATCCCTTGGAGGAGGGCACAGCAACCCTCTCCAGTATTCTTGCCTGGAGAACCCCATGGACAGAGGAGCCTGGTGGGCTACAGTCCATGGGGTCACAAAGAGTTGACACGACTGAAGTAACTTAGGATGCATGCACAGTCTCATCATAGTGAATACTGATTGGGGTCAGGCGTGCCAGCTAAGCCTTCCTCTGACAGGCAAAGATATTAGAAAGACATCACCCTATAGTGACATGTGTACAATGCTATTATTGGATGAAGCAGGGGAAAGGATACACAGGAACTCTGTTATTTTAGTAGTTATTTGCACATCTAAAAGTATTCGTAAATAAATTTTTAAACTGATGAGGCGCATAAATGTTGTCCCATGCCTTCTCTTTGTGTTAGTTAGTGTTACTTGCTCAGTCGTGTCTGACTCTTTGCAACCCTGCGGACTGCAGCCCACCACGCTCCTCTGTCCATGGCATTCTCCAGGCAAGAACACTGGAGCGGGGTGCCACTTCCCTCTTCAGGGGATCTTCCCGATCCAAGGATCGAACTTGCATTGCTTACATCTCCTGCATTGGCGGGCAGGTTCTTTACCACTAGTGCCACCTGCTCAGATACTCCTGATTTGGAGTGTAAACCCTCCTGTGGCTGATCTGTAAGCCCGCTCCTTGCTGTATCATCATCAGAAAACAAATTGAAAAAAAAAATTCAGGTATTGTTTAAAATTCTAGTAAGCTAGATCTGGGCCTATTCCTGACACTCTGTGACCCCCACAACCCCCTACAGTCTATACCACTCTGTGAAGAGATTAGCAAAATTCTGGGTGAAAAATGGTGGCAGAATGATTAAAAGTATAGGAATTGTATGGTCCTCTCATTGTTTCTGCAACAATTTTTCCATCTATAAAACGTGCCACATAATGAATGCTCACCACTGCCTTGCCTTTGGACAGTGTCACCAAAGAGGATAGGACAAAAGTTTGTGCACACCTTTAACTAATGAAGTTGCATCATGTCGAAGCTTTGGGTGTTTGGCCAAAGTTTGATTACCTGTGTGTTTTTCACAGTGGATTTAACAGCTACCCAGCATGAAGGTTTTTTCCCATCAGGGACCATTATCCTATAGCAGACACAGCAGGCTATCATGCCAGTGTTAAAAAAGGCAATTGATAAAATGATTTAAGACAGAAAGAGGCACCTCTCCTGGGAGCCACAGGAAAGTGAAGAAGGTATATTCTGTCCCCTGAGGGTGAAAGAAGCCTGTGGTTGGTACATAGAGCAAGAGAGGTCAGCTGCTGACAAGCGCGATGAGAAAAGACTCTATAGTTATCAGAACTGTGCAAAACACAAAAAACTCCACCAATTTGATAAGCAGGGCAGGGAAATGAAAGAAAAAATGCAGAAAAGCAGGAAGTAATGAGCATAAATAAAAAACCAAAATAGTCCTTGAGTTTTGAATGGCCATAAATCAGAAATTCCTAAGAATGAAATCCTCCAAAAAGAAAAAAAAAAAAAGAATTAATACAATTAGTCTGTGCAGTATATCATCATATTCAGCACACCAAGAGGTAATTTGCACTGTTTTCAAAGGAGACAAAGAAGCAGAAGAGCAAACAGTGCCCAGGATAAGGGGGTGTTGTAAGAGGCCCTGTACAAAAGAGGAAAGGGGGGATGCTGGAGGAAGCTATCTATAAGAGCTGGGAAGCTGGAAATTCGTTGCCAGAAAGGTAGACATTCCAAATGAGTCTGTGCTAAGGGAGAATGCCCAGGACAATAAAAAGAGCTTTTGCAGCAATGTTTAGAGTCTGAAGAAAATCAAGTGTTAAGAAGTGACAGGATGAACAGAACTACTTGACTCCCACTTTGCTTCAACCTTTCTTCCCAGGAGAATAATTTTCGAGCTATACATGGTTGAACAAGCATTGTTATGTGGGAACTAATGTTTCATATTTGAGAACTGATTCTTGGTATCAGTGGACAGGGTGACTTCACCATTTACAGAAGTTCTGACTCCAGGCCAGGTGAGGGGCATGCCACAGCTCAGAAAGCTTCCACCTGCAATCACAGGCCTCTGGAAGCATCAAGTCATGGAGACAATGGGAAGGGGACTGATGGAGATAGACAAACGTCATTCTGATTTTGCAAAGGAAGAGGGAATAAGAGGATGGGAAGCAAAGTCTGTGACCATGTATCAAACAGATAGCTTGTGAGCACTTAGAAAATGATGGGCTGCAAGGAGATGGCCTGGGATCTTGAGGGCGACTTCCAGAAATTCACTGTGGATATCAGCATCCTGACTTCTCTAAGGCAGCTGGTAGGATGGAGGTAGTGGTGAGCACATGGTGGCTATTTCATAGCTTTGCAGAAAGTTAAAAAACAGAACCTCAAGGCTGTTGATTAATTACTTGCTATAACCGGGAAGGAGTCCTTCCAAGGAATGATGACTTACTGGCTTAATAAATTTGCAAATAAGTTGAGTATGGCAGTCTAACTGGTTGACTGATAGCATCTACAGTCAAAAACAGAAACCACAGGCTGGAATGAGGATCTGAAATTAATAAAAACAACAACCAAGAAGGACAAAGAAGCTTTTAAAAGTATTTAACTATGAAAAAGACTTGGTATATTAAATTGTCTGTAAGCTCAACAGGCAGCAAGAGGTGATGATGTGGCTTTCCAAAACAATAAACAAATAGTAGGTGACATCAATAGGAGCAATGAGAATTAACAGGGAGTCCTGCTGGGGATAGGGACAGAGAGCAGGGAGAGCGGACTCTGGAGCCAGACTTGCCTCTGCCTTCATCCTGGCTCCGCCACTTCCTAGAGATAGAAAGGTGGTCAGTTGCTATACGTGTACTGTTTCCTCATTCATCAAATGGAGAGGAAGACGGTACTGGTACCTAGAGCCATTTTGAGGATTAAGTGTATGTAGAGCGCTTAGAATAGTGTTTAGCACATCAGAAGCACTCAATGAATGTAACTGAGAGGAAAGGAGAAAATGTAATGAAAAGAAAAAAAAAAAAACATGCATAGGAATTGGAATGGTAAGACTGCCCTGAGAAGGTATATATATAATACCAGGTTTAAAAATGGAATATGTTCAATACGTTGGCCACCTGATGTGAAGATCTGACTCATTGGATAAGACGCTAATGCTGGGAAAGGTTGAAGGCAGGAGAAGAGAGTGACAGAGGATGAGATGGTTAGATGGCATCACTGATTCAATGGACATGAACTTGGGCAAACCCTGGGAGATGGTGAGGGACAGGGAAGCCTGAAGTGCTGCAGTCCACGGGGTCACGAAGAGTCAGACACAACTTGGTGACTGAACAACAGAGATGGTCTACGTGTGAGCACCTTCAACTAACTCTGTTAATAGCTGTTCTTTTTTTTCGGAGTTATCCAGATGAGGGAAGCAATAATAGTGCCAGGCACTCCTCACAGGTGTGACCTCAAACAGAGCACTGGGTCCAGTTCAGGCGTCCATCAGAGAAGGCCATGGTCAACAAAGAGAACAGCAAAGAACTTCACTCAAGGAGGGAAGTGTTCTCCCAACCCTGTGACCTAGTGATGAGGAAAGGAAAGACCACGGTCTACAGATACATGGATTGTTTGGGGGAGAAGGGGCAAATCCTGTGCAACTCTGGAGATGAGGGCTAAGAGGACAGACTCTACATGCAGGCAGGCTCCAGCCTAAGCCAAAGAAGGCTGTTCCAAGACAAGCAGTTCCCACGGAACCCTCGGAATACTCAGGCAGAAGCGGGGTGGCTGTCAGGGAGACAGAAGGTTAGGCAAAAGCACTCTTAAGGTCCTTTCTGACCTAACAATCCATGATTTTATGAGGTAAGAGAGCCCAGAGTATATTTGAAAATGAAAGTGAAGTCGCTCAGTCTGACTCTTTTTGACCCCATGGACTGTAGCCCACCTGGCTCCTCTGTCCATGGGATTTTCCAGGCAATACTACTGGAGTGGACTGCCAAGTATACTTCAGCTGTAGCATTCAGAAGTAAAATATCATTCCTCCAGTACAATGGAGTTAGTAGGTTTGCTAGGCAGCCTTGTTGGTGGTGGTTTAGTCATTAACTCATGTCCAACTCTTGTGACCCCATGGACTTTAGCCTGCCAGGCTCCTCTGTCCATGGGATTCTCCAGGCAAGAATACTGGAGTGGGTTGCCATTTTCTTCTCCAGTGGATCTTCCCAACCCAGGAATAGAACCCTGGTCTCCTGCCTTTTAGGCATATTCTTTATCCACTGAGCTATGAGGGAAGATCAATTGNCTCCTCTGTCCATGGGATTCTCCAGGCAAGAATACTGGAGTGGGTTGCCATTTTCTTCTCCAGTGGATCTTCCCAACCCAGGAATAGAACCCTGGTCTCCTGCCTTTTAGGCATATTCTTTATCCACTGAGCTATGAGGGAAGATCAATTGCTATGCAGCCTTAGCCTCACTAAATCCACAAAGGGTGATTTTGATGTAAAACAAACAAACAAAAAAAACCCTAAATGAATTAGAGGAACCATAACTGAATTTTATTCAACCACACATATTTGGGGCTCGGCTCGGCTTAGCTAAAGAGCATCGTAGCCAAGCAATACAAGGTTCTCGTTACTTTTTGTACAGTGTTGTCTTTGAGAGGTGAATGCAACATACCTGAACTAGTATCCTCATAAGCCAGGATAAAAGGGGCCTCTCACTGTTCAGGGCCAAGGTGATCATCACAGAACACAGGCTGTCAGTCTGCTATGGAAAACTTTTTTTTTTTTTTTGGTAATGTCAAAACAAAACAAAAACTCCATGACATTATCTCAGAAAGAGGCAAATGAAACACATATGACTTCATTTGACAATGGGAGGTTAGAAGCACGCTTTGAACACTGACAGCATGTGTGGAGCCGTATGCTGAAATGATGGGAAGGATCGTCTCCTCTTATGACTCAAAGAGGAGCAGATGGTCTGTGGGAGCGGAGAAGGACTTTTCCCTCCTGGGTGGAGAATGACACCACGTTGGGGACTAGAGGTGGCAGGGGATGGAGGGGTCACCTGAGTTTGAAGCCCAACACACACCTGGATGTAAAACAGGACGAGTAGTTGGGAGAGCAGCTCTGTACTCAACACTCGGTTGAGGCCTTACGTTTAACATGCTGTGCACCAATGGTAAATGTAAGATAAGACTAGTCCACATGGTATGGTTTGTAAAAGCAAAAAAAACTAGAAATTATCAACATGTCCAAACAAATGGTTAGTCAGTCATAGAATATCCATAACCTGGAATATTTTGGAGCAGTTAAAAAGAAAAAAGAGACATTCGTGTGTCAATAGCAGCACAATCATCAGGATTACCCAGGGTGGAAAAAATTAACACAGGCACTGGTGTGTATATACTTATACTTGATGGATGCTTCCTTGGAAGTCAATCATCTCTGCGTGGGGTGTTATACCGCAGACACCATGGCGACGTCTTCCTGGCATCCAGCACTGGGAGCGGCTCCTCTGGTTGCATCCACAGCCCTGAGGACAGCTGCCTCCTGCGTTAAGTTCTCCTTCAGTCTCTCCTTTGGAAAACTGCTGGTCAACCCAACTAAGGCTACAGTGATGTTATACAACATCCAGTGATTTGTATCAATCTCTCTCTTTTTAAAACAATTGAGAAAAGATGCAACTTGTATATCATAAAATTCACCTTTTTAAAAATGTGTAATTTAGTATACTCACAAGGTTGTGCAAATACCACCAGTATCGAATTCCAGAACATTTGCATGACACCCAAAAGAAACCCCATAAGCAGTCACTGTCCATTTTCTCTTTCTCCCTCAGACCCTGATAACCATTAGTTTACTTCTTGTCTCAATGCGCATGCGTGCTCAGTTGCTTTAGTCATGTTTGACGTTTTGTGATCCTACGGACTATAGCTTGCCAGGCTCCTCTGACCAGGGATTCTCCAGGCAAGAATACTGGAGTGGGTTGCCATGCTCTCCTCCAAGGGATCTTTCTGACCCAGGAATTGAGCCCGTGTCTCCTGAGTTTCCTGCATTGCAGGCAGTTTCTTTACTGCTGAGTCATCGGGGAAGCTCTCTTATCTCTATAGATTTGCCTATTCTGGATGCTTCAGATAAACAGAATCCTCTAGCTTTTATGTCTAGCTTCTTGCAGTTTGCATGGTGTTTTCGAGATTCATCCACTCATGCAGCAGGGGCCAGTGCTTCAGTTCCTCCGTATGGCTAATGAATATTCCATTGTATGAATATAACACAGTTTATTTACCAGTTCATCTGTTGATGGACAGCGGTTGCTTCCACTTTTTGGTTTTTAAGAATAATGCTACTATGAACATCCCTGTACATGTTTTTGCATGAACTTATGTTTTCATTTTACATGTAAACTTCAAAGTGAAATCTCTGGTTTGTATGGTAACTCTGTGTTTAAACTTCTGAGGATCTGCTGGACTGCTTTACAAAGGAGCCGTATTGTTTCATATTCCCGCCAACAGTGTATGAGGGTTCTAATTTTTCCAAATCCTCATTGTCCTTTTTGATTATTTTTCCAGGTGGCCTAGTAGTAAAGAACCCTCCTGCAAATGCAAAAGACGTAAGACACTTGGGTTTGATCCCTGGGTCAGGAAGATCCCCTGGAGGAGGACATAGCAGCCCACTCAGTATTCTTGCATAGAGAATCCCTGGGACAGAGGAGCCTGGGGTCGCAAAGAGTTGGACACAACCGAAGCAATTTAGCACATCTGGTGGGCTGCTGTCTATGGGGTCACACAGAGTCGGACACGACTGAAGTGACTTAGCAGCAGCAGCAGCAGTAAGTATAAAGTAATATTTCACTGAGGCTTTGATTTGCATTTCTCTGATGATTAATAATGTCAAGCATCGTANTTAGCACATCTGGTGGGCTGCTGTCTATGGGGTCACACAGAGTCGGACACGACTGAAGTGACTTAGCAGCAGCAGCAGCAGTAAGTATAAAGTAATATTTCACTGAGGCTTTGATTTGCATTTCTCTGATGATTAATAATGTCAAGCATCGTATGTGCTTTTTGCCCATTGTCTATCTCCTTTGGAGAAATGTCTATTCAGATCCTTTAATTATTTTAAAATTGAGTTATTTGTCTTTTTATTGAGTTGTAAGAGTTCTTTATATATCCTAGATACAAGTCCCTCAGAATTATAATTTGCTTTCTCTTATATATAAAATATAAAGTATATTATAATATACTTCCTATCATTCTGTAGGTTGTCTTTTCACTTTCTTGATGGTGTTCTTTGAAACACAAAAGTTTGAAACTTATAAAGTCCAATTTATTGATACTTCCCTTCTTTGATTTTTGACCCTCCTTAGGTGTCATATCTAAGAAACTGTTACTTAACCCAAGCTCATGAAGACTTACACCTATGGCTTTTTCCCCTAATAGTTTAATAGCTTTAACTTACATTTAGGTCTTTGATCTATGTTGAGTCTGTTTCTGTATGTGATGTGAAGCAGAGAGTCTGATTTCATTCTTCTGCATGGGGATATCCAGCTGTCCCATGCACATTTGTTGAAAAGAATATTCTTTCCCCCAATGAATAGTTCTGGCACCCTTGTCAGAAGCCAACTGACTGGACTTCCCTCGTGATACAGTGGATTAAGGACCCACCTGCCAATGCGGGAGACGAGAGTTAGATCCCTGGTCCAAGAAGACTCCACATGCCATGGAGCAGTTAAGCTCAACCACTGAGCCCGCATGTTGCAACTGCTGCAGCCCGTGTGCCTACAGCCTGCGCCCCACGTGGGGAAGCACCGCACTGTGAGGCCTGGGCACCACCACAAAGAGTGGCCCCTAGGGAGAGCACCGGCGCAGCAACAAGGACCCAGTGCAGCCAAAAGAAAAAACCAAAACACTAAGTGGCCCTGAATGGCAGTGTTTGTTTCCAGATTCTCAGTTTTGTTCCACTGATCTGCACGCCTGCCTGGATGCCAGTACCATGCTGTCTCGATTCCTGTAACTTTGTTTATTGTTGTCATGTCCAACACGTATGACCTCATGGACTGTAGCCCGCCAGGCTCCTCTGTCCATGGGATTCTCCAGGCAAGCATACTGGAGTGGGTTGTCATTTCCTTCTCCAGGGGATCTTCCTGACCCAGGGATCAAACCAGAATCTCCTGCTCGGCAGGCAGATTCTTTACCACTGAGCCACCTTGGAAGCGCGCTGTAACTTGGTAGTAAGTATTAAAACTGAGACGTAAGAGTACTCTGCTTTCGTTCTTCAAGATTGCTTTGGCTGTTCTGGGTCTCTTGAATTTCCATATGAACTTTAGGATCAGCTTGCCCATTTTTGCAACAAAGAAAAAAAAAAAAGACTGCTGAAAGTTTGGCAGGGATTATATTGAATCTGTAGATCAGTGTGGGGAGGATTGCATCTTAACAACCCTGTCTTTCAATTCATGAACACAGGATGATTTTCCATTTATTCAGTTCTTCAATTTCTTTCAACAGAGTTTTATAGTTTTTAGTATCTTTTGCACTTCGTTTGTTAAAGTTATTCCTAAGTATTTTATCATTTTTGATGTTATAAATGAATTCGTCTTTTAATTTCCTTTTCAGATTATTATAGCTAGTGTAAAGAAACACAACTGTCTTAACGAATAGGTAAAGAAGATGTGGTATGTATCTACAACGGAACACTGCTCAGCCCTGAAAAACAAAGATTGTCATTTTGCAGCAACATGGATGGGCCTAGAAATTAACATACTAAGTGAAGTAAGTCAGACAGAGAAGGACTAATATTATATGACATCACTTATAATGTGGAATCTAAAAAGTAGTAGAAATTAACTTATTTATAAAAGAGAAACAGACTTACAGACATAGAAAACAAACATGGTTATCAGAGGGGAAGTCAAGGAGAGAGATAAATTGGGAATTGGGGCTTAACAGATATACATTGCCATATATAAGGTGGATAAACAATAGGATTTACTGAATAGCGCAGGGGATTATAGTCAATATCTTGTAAATAACCTAAATGGAAAATAATGTGAAAAATATATCTATCTTTCTTGGGCTTAGTGGTAAAGAAACTGCCTGCCAGTGCAGGAGATGTAAGAGATGCCAATTCAGTTCCTGGGTCAGGAAGATCTCCTGGCAAAGGAAGTAGAAACCAACTCCAGTATTCCTGCCTAGAAAATCCCATGGATTTTCCCTGGTGGGCTAGAGTCCACGGCGTCACAGAGTTGGACGTGATTGAGCACACAAATGAACAAAGCATCCTTCTCTCTCTCTCTCTCTCTCTCTCTCTATATANTGGGTCAGGAAGATCTCCTGGCAAAGGAAGTAGAAACCAACTCCAGTATTCCTGCCTAGAAAATCCCATGGATTTTCCCTGGTGGGCTAGAGTCCACGGCGTCACAGAGTTGGACGTGATTGAGCACACAAATGAACAAAGCATCCTTCTCTCTCTCTCTCTCTCTCTCTCTCTATATATATATATATATATATATATATATATAAAATCACTGAATCACTTTGCTGTACACCTGAAACTAACACAATATTCAATTAAAACAGAAAGATGCACAACCATATTTTGTATACTGCTCTTGTATCTTGCAATCTTAATGAACTTGTTTTAGTTTTAAGTGTTTGGCATGGATTCTTTAGAATTTTCCATATAGATTATGTCATCCACAAAAGATAGTTTCACGTCTTCCTTTCCAGTGTGAATGTCTTTTATTTTACTTTCTTAGCTAATTACTTTGACTAGACCCTACAGTACAATGTTTAACAGAAATACAATCCCTCTTTTTTATCCCTTCTCTCCTCAACCATTGACTTGAAAAGGGGAGGAGCCCTTATGAAATTGGGTTTTAATACGCAGTAAGATTTTTTTTCTTTTTTTTACTATTTGTTAATATTTTGGGCTACCCTAGTAGCTCAGTCAGTAAAGAATCTGCCTGCAATGCAGGAGATCCGGGTTCGAGTCCTGGGTCAGGAAGATCCCCTGGAGAAGGAAATGGGAACCCACTCCAGTACTCTTGCCTAAAGAATCCCACGGACAGAGGAGCCTGGCAGGCTACAGTCCGTGATGTCGCAAGAGTCGGACATGACTTAGTGATTAAATCACCACCAAGATATTTTTCTCTTGTGTCTTTGCAGCAGGTTCAGTCAAATCGTTGTACAGTCATTCTTGATCAAAACAACTGGCCAAAACACAAACTAAATGCAAAGCATAAGGGAGACATACGAGGAGTAAGCAAATAATCTGTAGAAGAGAGTCAATTTAGGATTATATGAGATTACAGCCAAAAGTACTCACTGGCTCAGAGTTTTTCTGAATGGCAAATTAATACTCATTACCCAAGAATGTAATGTAGATAGTGCTAGAATTGGCTGAGGGCATGAGATATCCTCAGAGGATGAGCAAAATAGGAGTGAACTATTATAGAGTGGTTTATGTAATATAGGAATTATTTTTTAGGAAAATATTTCATAAGCAAATAGTGTTATAATGAATCAGTACCCCAAAGGGCTGCAATATAGAAAAATTATGCATATATGCTTATAAGGCTCATTTTCTAAAGGATTCACAAGACAATATGATTATCTCAGGGTGAGGACTACAGTGGTAGGGATGGAATTTTATGCTTTTCCAACAAAGGTCCATCAAGGCTATGGTTTTTCCAGTGGTCATGTATGGATGTGCTGCTAAGTCACTTCAGTCATGTCCGACTCTGTGTGACCCCATAGACGGCAGCCCACCAGGCTCCCCCATCCCTGGGATTCTCCAGGCAAGAATACTGGAGTGGGTTGCCATTTCCTTCTCCAATGCATGAAAGAGAAAAGTGAAAGTGAAAGTGAATTCGCTCAGTCTGTCCGACTGTTAGCGACCCCATGGACTGCAGCCCACCAGGCTACTCCGTCCATTGGATTTTCCAGGCAAGAGTACTGGGGTGGGGTGCCATTGCCTTTCCCGGTATGGATGTGAGGGTTGGACTATAAAGAAAGCTGAGCGCAGAAGAATCGATACTTTTGAACTGTGGTGTTAGAGAAGACTCTTGAGGGTCCCTTGGACTGCAAGGAGATCCAACCAGTCCATCCTAAAGAAAATCAATCCTGAATGTTCATTGGAAGGACTGATGCTGAGGCTGAAACTCCAATACTTTGGCCACCTGATGCGAAGAGCTGATTCATCTGAAAAGACCCTGATACTGGGAAAGATTGAGGGCAGGAGGAAAAGGGGATGACAGAGGATGAGATGGTTGGATGGCATCACTGACTCAATGGACATGGGTTTGGATGGACTCCGGGAGTTGGTGATGGACGGTAGGCCTTGGTGTGCTGCGGTTCATGGGGTCGCAAAGCGTCAGACACGACTGAGTGACTAAACTGAAAGTGAAACTGAGTCTTCTTTTTTTTTTTAAACATGGTTAACCAGTAGTGATTATGAACTACTTTATTTCTTCTTTATGTTTTTCTATATTTAAAAAGAATGTAGTCTACAAAATGCTATTGCAAAAAAAGAAACACCAGGTACATTACATATGTAATTATGGGCCTATCTAAGAGAATTCTACCCCTCCCTTAGAAATACTTGAGTGATGAGTAACCAGAAAATGGTCTGAAAAATGAAGAAGGAAGGGTTATTTGAGTCAACTATTCAGGATGTGTCTGTCATCTTTGCTGGGTAAAAGAAGTGTGAGCTGAGGGTGTCCCTCCACCCTCAGGAACTGAGTGGGCAGCTCAAGGGGGTGGAGCTGGCCTTTGAGACAGGAAAGGGCAGGGTCTGTTTCTGGTTGGCTGAGAGCCCCTCAAGATTTTCAGAAAATGCTGGCACTGGTACAGCAACCTCCTGTCACGAAAGGGTAGAAGGGTAGAAGCAGTCTATACAGCTAGCTGCCCAGCATGTGTGATTCAAATTCAAAACAAAGAAACAAACAGAAACAATGAAGCAGACAGGGATAACCGGGTGGAGGGGACCCTGAGCCTGAGTGATGGAGGGTGGAGGGCAAGAGTTCCAAGATACAGATATCGAGAACCTCACAGGCCAGTGCTAGTGGTCTGAGCTCAGGTTAGAACTCTTGAAGGCCATACACCAAAGAACGTTTTTCTTCTCAGGGCTGTAGTCAGATTCTGCATAGAGGCCAGGGAAGCTGTACAGAGCAGAGCCATAGTCAGATTCTGCATAGAGGCCAGGCAGGGAAGCTGTACAGAGCAGAGCCAGAGGGCACACTAGGGTGGCCCTTATGTGGAGATTAGACCAGAAATAGGTTCCCAACAGCCTTAGAAGCATTGCCAAGTTAATTCTTTCCTCAGGCTGTTCATTTGAGCATCTCTGTTTAATGTTCAGGTTTTTTTGGTGGGGAGGGGAGGTGGTGGCGCGGTGTGCTTGCTTTTAATCTTACCCTTTCTATTTGTAACCAGACATTCTACTTTTAAAAAAAATGCTCTCTCTTGGGAATTCCCTGGCAGTCCAGTGGTAGAAGCTCTGCGCTTCCACTACAGGGAGCTCAGGTTCAATCCCCGGTTTGGGAACGAAGAACCCACATGCTGAGTGAGGTGTGGCCAATAACTAACTAAAAAAAAAAAAATTATCTTAATTTCTTAGCAAAATTAACTTTGGAACATTCTAGCCAATTGCAAGTTTGTGAGGAGGAAAGGTAGGTGTTTCTAGGCTCTGCTTGGTAAAGAGACAGGAGCAGGGTGCCTCCGTGGTTGCCAGCTGGAGGGTGGCAGCCATGAAGGAGACAGAAACCAGAATAAACCAGGAGAGAGTGAGGCTGGCCATGGGGCTGCATCCTGGAGCCCTCTGTCACTTGCTGAGCAAACATTTACCTGGTGCCAGAGGGTCTAGATGACAGTATCTAACATGTGTTGAGTATTTACTATAGGTTGAACCACAGGAAATTCACAATAGTCAGTCATTTTAGATGTATCAAAATGGCAATTTCCCGTGATTTAGTCTAACACATGTATTCTAAATGATTTGCATGTATTCATCACATCTATTGCTCACGTTCACCTGTGTGTTACTATTCCCATTCTACCGTGAGGAGCTAAGATCAGTCTGGTTGTGTACCTCTCTCAAGGTCACATAGCAAGTAGTGGAGTCACCACTGGACTCAAATCAAATCTTGGCTTCGAGGCTGACTTAACCCTGTGCTACTTTTCCTGGGTTGAGAACTGAGCACTAACGAGCTCTGGAGAGTTTAGGTCTGCATCCTCAGACGATTTTTTTCTAAAAAGAGGCAGGGTAGACTAGGTCTTGGCCAAGAAGGCACTGGGACTGTAGCCCTTCATCTTGTTCAAGTCGTAACAAACTTCACAAAGCTCACTGGTATTCAACCAGTTCCTTTATCGGGTCGGTCCTTATCTAGGATCAGAGACAGCTTTATATCCTTTTATTAGAAGCCGTCTTGAAGCTGTATGGACATTTCAATCAGTTTTGAAAAACCCCAAATGAGCAACTCATTCAAAGTCTTACACCATTTAAGAAGAGGGTCCCAAGCTCTTCAAATCTCAGGTCTGGGTTCCTGAAACAGCCATCTAATTCTATCTGGCCTCTCTACACTCTCTCTCTGATTGTACATTATCCCAAAAGCTGGGTAATCTTCCCAGAATGCCATTTTCACTATGTCATTCTTGGAAGTGAAAAAAGTTTCCCACTGCCTAGACAGTCACATGCAAACTCTTGAATTTGGCATCAAAGGAACTCCATTACTCAGCCTGGTCCACCTTCAGTCTCAGAGGTTCTTAACGGTTCTCCTAGTCAGGAAACCCATTTCTCGCTTAATGGCTATGTCCACAATCAATTCACTGTTTATGCCTGCCAGGCTTTGCTCATTGAGCTCCTTCCCCTTCACTGCTTTACTAGTGTCAATGCAATTCTCTCTTACCCTCCAAGCTCAAGCCTCACATCTTCTGAATGGCCGTTTCTAACTAAGCTCACAAATATTAAACTCTTAGCTCTTTGAATTCTGAGGATGCAGCCTAGAATTTGTCTGTCTACTCTCTTGTGAACAATATTTCAACTCTCTGTATAATATACAAAGAAACTCAGACAGAGATCATGTTGTCTACAACATGCATTTCTTCAGCATTTATCAAGCACCCAGCATTTAGTATTCTTGCCTGGAGAACCCCTATGGACAGAGGAGCCTGGCGGGTTACAGGGAGAAAGAAAGAAGAAAAATGAAGATGTTAGTTGCTCAACTGTCTCCAACTCTTTGTGATCCCATGGACTGTAGCCCACCAAGCTCCTCTGTCCATGGGGATTCTCCAGGCAAAAATACTAGAGTAGGTAACCATTCCCTTCGCCAGGGGATCTTCCCAACCCGGGGATCGAACCTGGGTCTCCAGCATTGCAGGCAGATTCTTTATCACCTGAGCCACCAGGGAGAGATGGTGTCATATGGATCAGTTCACATCTGATCTTTAAGAGCTGGAGGTTTGGGAGCCTGCAGCACAGACGAGAGGTGTGGCCAGCTGTGCCAATGCCCCACTCATATCCCATGGGACCCTTTCATCATTTGTGTTCACATAAGCTCTCAGCATGTTCTCTTGACTCTTTGTCGGATGTGACCCTGAGGTTGCTTGAGCCTATTTTGCCTGTGAACACAAGAACCAGAAGCACCTGGAATGTATTTTTCTCTCAGCAATGATGACAGGTGCTGGAACATTCACACTCTGGGCTCCTTACCCCTGACGGGGACCATTCTGAAGCTGACCCACACTGCTTCCAGGGCACTCCTGTATAACCTGACTTGATATCATGGCACACGGCTTGACAGTCCGTTCTCCCTTCCGTTTTCCCCTTCTGAGACTTCTTCATAACAAATCTCTTCGACAAGAATTTCATCCGCTTCGGAGGAATCCCCACTAAGAGAAAGTGTTGAAATGAAACCACTCCAGGAGGATGAGCAGTCAGGAGGGATCCCCTAGGGAAGGCCACCTCTAAGTACAGGAAGATGAAGACTGTGAAGGAGATGGAAGGGGGATGGCAGATGGGACCAAGGAGAACCAGAAGAGCGGCAGCCATGAAATAGAAATTTCCAGAAGCAAAGAGTTATTAACAGTACCTAACAAAGCAGAGGAGCCTAACACGGTAAGATTAAGAGGAGAGAAGCCTAATGAGTTAAGCCGAATAAGGTAAACTATGTTTACAGAATCTGGTGATCATAAGGGCACAGGGCCCTTAGGAACAATTTTCCCTAGACTTGTGACCCCAGTTCATGTCCAGAGTGATGGGAACTTCTTCCTCCCTCGGTATGCTAATCTTCCTTCGCGTCTCTCTTGTAGACAGAGGGGTCTAAAGCTCACTCATATATGTAGCTCTGTGACGTGCATCAAGGCATATTCATTTCTAGTTCTGTTTCTGGAACCAGACAATTCTCTTTAGCTGTACCCAGACTGTCAGGTTGGCACTCAGACATCTAAGAGGTCAGGATAGACATGGATGCTGATGTGCTTACAGAATCAAAGGCTGGTGGCTTCAGTCTTTTCTTTGGGGCAGGAGCAAGAGAAGGTAGGGAGGGAGGGGAAGGTCTGGAACAGATACCAAAGGCAACACAGAAGGGAGCTGCCCAAGGAGGAGCGAAGGGATTTACTTGTGCCTGCAGGGCCACTGAAAGAAGAATTCCGGGGAGTGTTCAGGCTCAGGGTGGAGGAGCAGCGGTGAAGACTGACATTCTGGGCTGGAGCTTTTCCATGAGAAAGGCTCGTGTGGCTGTGGATGGACACGTTCCCACACGTGGGTGGGAAAAGATTACTGTGTTCTTGAAGGATCAGAAATAAGAATTTTGAAAAAAACTTTAAAGGTGAAGACTTCATGCATACTAGAGAAGGTTTACACATAGGTTTTTAAGGGGAAAATGGAAAACCGTGCTTAGGTACCATGCAAATTCAAAGGACTCATGGCAGGAACATTCCATTTTGGCCACAGAGTTACAGACTTGAAGGGTTTCCTCTTATTATGGGATGTCTTTGTAATGGGGGAGCAGCAAGGGAGTCACGAGGAAGATAGGAAAAGAGCTCACAGCTCTCTAGAACCATATCAACTGTGGAGGCAGTAGTTAGAAAGAGCCACGTCAGACTCTGGGCTTGTCAGCACCTCTTCAACGTGATATATTTTAAGGTTTTCTCAGCACGAGTTTGACTTTTAACAATGAATCCAGAAAAAGGGGGACGTGATAATAAATCACAAACAATACAAACCAACAGAGATTTCTTCTGACCCTGCCACCGGAGCTCTTCCATCCCGCTGGCCAGTCATGAGACGCTAACTGAAAGCACTTGGAAGAGGCCGGATGCAGCTATACCCTGGAGACCAGAGGCATGGACGCCTTTCAGAAGGCACCTTGCTTGTCAAGAGTCATGGCTGCTGCACTGGACAAGGGAGGGGCTTTTAGGCCGGGGGTTGGGGAAAGGAACAGGAGAGAGTAAAGCGGTAGCTGCCAGGCAGGGGAGAGTGGAACGGCAGTAAGATCAGGCTTTGCAGGGTGAACAGTTCTGCCCGGGGTGGTGGAGAGGTGAGGGAGGGTCTGGAGACAGCCACTGGGGTCTCGTCTATGGGAAAGGCATTTTAATAATTAACAAATGAGAAAAGGCATGGAGCCAGTAGTAATGTGACCCTAGCCTTTTGAAACTATGCCTTAGGAGCCTGCAGGCACGTTACAGGCTCCCCAGCCAGTGAAGGCAGAGGGAGATAGGAAAACACAAGGAACTGCTGTAACAAAATAGAACTTACCACTAGGTCGATTTAAGACACATTTGATGAGAGCTGTAATTCAACACTAGGAATATGGAAGGTATAAACGCAACAGGTCTTATAAATTACTGAAATTAGCAAGTCAGAGACAAACATAATTTTAATTTTTCTCTTCTCACTTTGTTAATACTCCTTTAATATCATCAACACAATATTGAATTTGCTATTTCCCTATACTGACTGAAATAATCAGATACACTCTTATGTGTAAAAACACAAAGATGCTTTGGTCTAAGAATTCTTTTTTCAATACAATCTTCATGTCCTTCCACAGTTCAAGATGCCTGGAGTTTTCTTTCTTTCTTTCTTTTTTACTGCAACTAAATGTTATATCGAGTTCTTCAGAGGCAAGAAGAGAGTAGGAAAAAGAGGATTATTTCAAGCCCCACTCTGCTCTTAATCAGCTATATGATGTTGGACACCTTAACCAGTCTTTTGAAACCATGAGTCACCTAAGGGAAGATGTGAAATAGCCAGCAGGAGAGGTGAGGAAGGACCAGCAGGGAAGCAGAAGGTAATCAAGGAGACTGTGACACGCAAGCCAAGAGAAGAAAGTGTTTTTAGAAAGAGTGGTCCACCACGTTGAAAGTTGTCGCAAAGATAAGTTGAAGTTTCCGTTGCATCTGGCAATGTGAAACTAAGACTTCTGAATTGTTCTTGGTCCATTATTCCAAGACCATGGGGGTATCTTAAAAGAAAGGGGGAAAAGACAGCATCTTTGATGATCGTTTTATGAGACTTCTTTCCCAAGGTCTTATTTTCGTATTAAAACAAAAATCTGAGAATAAATCTTTACAATCCTGGTTTTTCCTTCTCACTTTCTGTCATTCTAGGTTCGCTGTGCCCATTTAAGGGAGAATTCTAAGGGATGGGAGTAAACTAGACTGAGACTATACAATTCAGGGCAGGTTCAGAAACATTTCCTCTTCATTGTAAGTGCATCTGATAACAATATTTTCCATAATGATGTGCAACAATCTTTCAAATGCACTCATTTCATGGTTAGCCTAAATTTAGGCAAACACAATTTCTGAATACTAAGAAAAACAAATGCCATAATAAGCCTTCTAGCACAAGGGTCTAAAAATAGTGTATTCCTTCTCCCAGCTCCACACACAAAGGAAAAGCTCTTGGACGTCAGAAGGTCCATGAAGCCCCGAGACAAGGCTCTCTGCATGTGTGTACTGACTTCCCAGTGGACATCTGGCTGTTTGTATGTTGGGAACACATTTCATCAACTAACTTTAGTTATAATATCCTTACCCACTCAGATGGTCTGTGGTCATTCAGAACTGGAAGCGTCGAAGGGACTTAGAGACTTGGAAAGTGGGGAAACTGAGTCTTGAGAACCTTGAGTCTTGGTGGGATTGGTGAAGTTGCACAGCTCACACACCAGTCTGTTCCTGCATCAGCCGCCTTAAAACAAACCTCCCAGGCCCCTCACCTTGCTCCCCTCCCAGCACAACTCCTCTCACCAAGTCCAGACTCAGTGACTCTGCTTCCTGACCTCCCATTGACTCTCTACCCACTTCAATCTGACTCCCTTCTCCACAGTCATGAATAAATGCATGCATGTCAAGGTCACCAACATCTTTCATGTGATCCGAACAAAGGTCACGTCTCTCCATCCCTTTCACAACACCCCTCAGCAGCATCTGACACCCTACTTCACCTTCCTGACTGATTTTCTTTCCTGGCTTCCATGACTCCTGGCCTCTTGGTTTTCTCGACATTGATTTCCCCAGTTTCTCTGCTGACTCCTCATCTTCCTCCCAACCTCTTCTCTCACTTTTTTTTTCCTAGCTGGTGATTTCAACAGGCTCAGAATTGCAAGTATCCATAGGGTGAATGTTTCAGACTCTCCACTGAGCTCCTGACTTGTAAACCCCACTGCATTCTCCATACTGAACGTCTATTTGGCACACCACACTTAACACGCAAGACCGAAATCTTTATTCTTCCCTCCAAAGCCTGCTCCTCCCAAAGTCTTTACCATCTCACCAAATGGCATCACCATCTGTCTACCCAGCTGCTCAAGTCAAAAGCCTAGAAGTCATTCTGGACACTTTCATTTTCCTTTTCTCCATATTAAACAGACCAAAGACCTGCCAGTTCCACTGCCAAAGCATGTCTTAAACAGGCCTGCTTCTTGCGTCTACCCCGCTGCCGGCCAGGACCGCTAGTGTGGACTAGGGCAGCTTCTAACTCTCCTCCTTGCTTTCCGTCTGCTGCATGCAGTCTATGCCACACAGCGGCCAGGGAAGCAGTGTAAAAACACCAGACAGATCAAATCCTCTGTCCTTAAGGCCCTGGAGCAACTCAGGACAAGGCCAGATGATCCAGCTCCCGCCCGCCTCTCCCGACCTTCCAACTGTACCACCACCGTCCTTTCTTCCTCAGCCCCAGCATGCCAGGCCCTTTCCTGCCTGCAGGCCTTGGTGCTCCTCCAAGAGGCACTCCCCACCCTCCCTACTATAAATCTCCAGTTCCCTTCGCATCAGCTTCTCACTGCCTGTAACTATGCTGTGCACACAAGAGGGTCCCTGCTAAGTGAAAGTTCTGAGAGAGCGGTGACCCTATCCACGGTGGCCATGGGTGTCGCCATTCTGGCAGCTGAGGGGAAGGATGCTCACAGTGGCACTGGGTGGGGAGGGCAGGCTCCTGGCTCCTAAACAATGGGTGAGTCAGCTGACGCCTGCGGTTAGTGTGCCAGGGAAGACATCTCCCTGGGAAGAGCGGCCACACCCAGCACTGCTGCACAAAAGCACTGGCCAGCCTCCCTGGGGTCAGGCTGGGCTTGGCATTTCCCTCAGACCTCGGCCTTAGTGTGCGGGCACTGCAGAAGGGGGGTTTTTATTTAAAAACAAATAGCAACAGAACTGGTCCAGGCAGGCTTCTACCCAGGCGGTAGACTGGCCCTGGGGGCCGCCATCTAAAATAAGGGGCGATTCCTGGATGGCCGTCTTCCCACCTGTCTGACTGCAGATTCCAAAGGCTTGGCTCCAGTCAACAGGGGGGCAGGAGGAAAGCTTCTGTTGCCATAGTAACCACAGTGCTCCTGGGGCCTAGGCTCAAGGTTTCAGATAAACAACTATTTAGAGAAGTGAAGAAAAAGAGAGGAGAGAAACCAAAAAAAAAAAAAAAAATGGTGAAATGGCGAGAAGTAATCCTACAAGTGTTGCAAGACACGCTCTGAAAATAAAATCAGGGAGCCAAGAGTAGAATCCTCCCACCAGCACGGGAGTGGCCTCCTGCCGGGGACCCAGCCGGAACAAAAGGCCCCATTGACACAAACATCTGTTACTACTAAACACTTAGGAATCAATATTTTCCTAAAGGCTTTTTTTTTTTTTTTTCATTTCTCCTTTTGGCTTTAAAGGGTTACTGTCTGCCAGGCTACCAGACCCTCACCTTCTCCAAGTCCACGGTCACCGTGTAAAGTGACTATTAGAACTTCAAATGAAGAATTTGATCCTGGAAATGGCCCTGTGCTAGTTTTTTTCCTGAACACAGACACCAGGAAAATGTCAGAAGGCAAATCCAAACCCACGCCCTGAAAGACTTAAAATGTTAACAGTCACATCCCTGGGAGAATGAGTAATCTAGCCCAATTTAATTTAAAAAGGAAACCCAGCAGATTTAAGAGATGGCCTGGATGTGCCTTGAAGGGAAGCAGGAGCGTGATAGGGAGGACGGGAAGGTGACAGGATCATGGGGGCTTTACCTCAACACCTGCATTTCCTCCGGGGAGTTCTGCACCTCGTCCTGGAGGCGATGCCAGCGCAGGCAAGCCCTCAGCTTCTGCTGCTCCCGGGCCTCGTTGGGGGCCAGCTGCTTGGAGCACAGACACACATGCACAAAACACAGTCACTGCTGTCCCCTGCAGAGTCACAGCCGCCCAGTGGAGCGGCAGGCTTTGTTTCAGGGGGGGATGGCACAGACAGCCCCCACTGTGCCTTGTGCCCCATAGGGAAAGTCCAAGGGCCAAAGAGGTCTTTTAGGTCCTCAAACGAAGAACCGCCTGCCCTTCTGCGCTGGCTGTTTGGGAGGTGCCCCCTGGTCCGACAGCCTCCCCCTTCGCTCCCCCCACCCCCCGCCCCGCCCCCCTCGTCCTG
>SJYX01020991.1:111660-142244 GCA_006410675.1 Oreotragus oreotragus | reverse complement strand
GCCCCCCTCGTCCTGCCCCGCCCCCCTCGTCCTGCCCTGGAGAAAGCAGACCTCCCTAGGGGCTGGTTTCCACTCTGATTCCATCCAGCCCTTTCTTGCCTTGTCTTTTCGCACAGGGTGGGAAAGGTCCCCTCCATTTACCTCCTATTTTTTCCCAGCCCCCAGTTTTGTTAAGGGTTGTTTACAGGGGAGCTAATGTAACCCAGATGACTCTGTTTGCATATAACCAGGAAGGGCCCAATGCCTAGACTCCTACTTGGGCGGGCCATCACCCCTGCCCTACTGGGCAGAACTGGCTGCTGTCACCCGTGTGCTCACAAGGCCCCTCGGCTTTAAATGCCACAGTGGGGGGTGGGTGGGGTGGGAGGCAGGACATCCACTGGGGAGGGAACTGTCAGTGTCTACAGGCATTCCTGGAAACTAACAGATATTTACTGATTCTCTGCTAGGCCTTGGGGACATAATGGACAATGGACACAACTATGACCTTGAGGAGTCGAGGGAGGCAGATGGGAACACTAACCACAGGAGTCCAGTGATGGTAGGGGTTGAAGAAGGACCCCAGAGCTCCCGGACAACCAGGGTGTTTGGAAGGTTTTCCTGGGGAGGGGATGGGGTTTGAACTGGTCCTCAGGGAAAGCAGGAGCCAGCTAGGAGAGGAGAAATTTCAGGAAGAGGGGAAGCAGGTACAAAGCTCATGGGGCCTGGAAAGAGTGTAAAATGTTTTAAAAATGGGGAAGGCTAAGGTTGGCCAGGGAGCAGGCTGCCATTCAGGGAGGGACAGAAGTGCCAAGTAGCTAGCAGTGGTGACATGAGCAACAAAATCTGCGTGTCCTGTTGTTGTGGACTGAATTGTGTTCCCCCAGCAGGAAACCCTATGTTGGAGACCTAGTCACCGGTGTGACTGTGTTTGGAGATAGGGGCCTCTAAGGAGGTAATTAAGGTTAAACGAGTTCAAAAGGATGAGGCCCTAATCCAATAGGGTTGGTGTCTTTG
Organism: Oreotragus oreotragus; assembly: GCA_006410675.1. Classification (NCBI taxonomy): domain Eukaryota; kingdom Metazoa; phylum Chordata; class Mammalia; order Artiodactyla; family Bovidae; genus Oreotragus; species Oreotragus oreotragus. Next base: position 141,248 of record SJYX01020991.1, on the reverse strand, counting down.
TAAGAAGAGGAAGAGACACTGAAACTCTCTCTCTGGGCCGTGTGACAACATAATGAGAAAATGGCCCTTATCAAGCCAGGGAAGAGAGGCCTCATCAGAAACCAAGCCTGTCAGCACCTTGATCTTGAACTTCCCAGCCTGTTTAAGTCTCTTGGCCTGTGGTACTTTGTTATGGCAGCCTGAGCTGACTAAGACACCTGTGAAGAAGTCTAGACTTTCTCCAAGTTGCTGACAAGTGATATGACTCAACTTGCCACTAATTCAATTCACTTCTCTCTATGGAATCCCACTGACAGGAGTGGAGGTTTCCATCTCCTTGTTCAGAGATCCTCCACTCCCCTTTGCTATACTTGATAATGTGTGGCACTGCACAGTACAGTCTCCTGGGCAGAAAAGTAACATAGCACCCTCATGCCTTGTTCAGTGATTAAGTAACCTGCTGACCGGGAGAGTCCCCTGAGGCCACCCACCCTTCTCTGCCCTGAGGAGCACTTTTCTCTGGCTGAGGAGGCTTGCAGGGACCACCAGCAGCTCGGTCTTATTCAACCTTCAAGGAAGGGATCAGAGCAAGGGATGAACCCTGGAAATGTTTCCAAACTTTGTGCTGATTCCAGAACAGACACTTCGCTTCAGAGGGTATCCGTGGTTTCCCATATTGAAGATTTACTGCATGTACCTTAAAGGATGATGAGATGGACTGCCCCCTACTCCAGGTTAAGGGTAAAGGAGGGACAGAGAAACTTTAACCCCTATTTTCCCTTTGAGGCTCATAAAGAGTCATCTCCTCCAAGAAGGTTTTCTGAATTTTCTCATATCCAGCCTCTTTCACCTTTGAACTCGCACACTAATTAGTGTTTACCTCTCTTTTCTAACTTATTTTCTTCTTCCTTCCACTATATGCTTTCCTTATCTTCAAAATTAGACTCTGATCTTTTGTGGACTTAGCCTTTGATCTCTATGAATCTAGCAGACAGTGGACACATGGAAGGTTTATAGCTGTGAGAGGCAGCCAGGCCAGCTTTGTGCCTCGATCAGTACTGACAGATGCAGGGCAGAACAGCTAGAGGCAGGACCCAAGCAGAGAGATTCCAGGAGGTAGAGGCAATAGGAAGGATAAAGGGGGAGTGCTCTTTGGGGATTCAGGACATAAAGGGCAGAGAGATGGTCATCAGACACCTGACTTACACTCCTGATTACCAGAATAGCACAAATCTGATTGTCTCAGTTGGAAGCCTCAGGGGAGAGATGGTGAGAGAGGCACATTTACGTTAAACCTATGCAATCCTTGCTGAATGCTTACTCCACGCAAGGTGGTGGCAAAAACAAAGATGACGAGAACAAGGAGGACGACTGGTATTTCTTGCACGCACTCCATGTGTCAGGCACAGTGCTAATAAGCTCATTCACACACCACCCCTTCCACTCTGCAAGGTTAAGCATTCTACAAATGAGGAAACTGAGCCTCAGAGAGGTGACTTAACCTCCTGACACTCACAAAGCTGGTAAGCAGCAACGCTGGGATTCCAACCCCGGTCCTACTTCAAACCCAGCCTTTCTGCTCAAGAATCTGCCATGTGACCTCTCTTCACAGGATTCTGCGTGGAGGGGGACACAGCTATGCACACTGCCAGCTCAGTAGCCAAGGTGGGAAAGCGGGGAGGGAGGATGAGCAGGACCCTGTGCCACTGTGAAAGAGGTTATCGCCTGCTCATGAGGATAGGAGGAAGAAGAAGCAAGTGAGAAAAAGAGGTAAGTACAACTACAGTGGAAACTCAGTTTCTAGAAGAGCATTACCGAACTGTGAATGAGATGAAGAGCCTGGGCTATCAAAGGAAGGTGACCTTGAGCTGGCAAGTGAAAGATACACAGGATTTCAACAGGCAGAAGGAACTTGAACAAAATCATGCAGATGTGTACAAACTTGTGAATTTCAGAATTCAAATAGTCCAGTATGCAGAGATGGTAGGGGAAAAGATGTGACCAGATATTAGGAACTGGAAAACAAGCAGGAAGCAAGCAGGAAGCAGGTTAGCTGCCATAGCTTCCTTATTGCTGGTGGCTAATTCTTTAAAGTTGAGGTTGTAAACTAGGAGTGTGTTGAGCAGGTCTGGCCTCGGTCTGCATATTTTTCACACTGATAAATTTCACATAAAAATCCAGAGTCATAGTTTCTTTTAAAACACTAGAAGTCCAGGCTCTATTGAGCCCTCCTTTCAACATGACAGCAATTGGTCAGAATTGAGGGGAAGCGGCCGGTGTACCACAGTCCTGCCGGTTCCCTAATCTGCAACACCAGCTGCTTCATTCCTCATTATTTGCAGCAGACATCTAAGATCATGACTCTGGATTTAAAATTTCATCTCATCACTTAACAAAGCAGAACACGGCCGATGTCAACACAACCACAACCACAAGAGAGTGCTTGAGTATGCCGCAGCACCACCTGTTTTGCAAGTCTCTGCTCAGATGTCTCCTTCTGAGAGACCTTCTCCGATGAGCACCTTCTGAAACAGCACTTCCTCCACCCCTCTCTATCTGGCTTCATTTTCTTGACAGTACTCATCCCTGCAAGGTGCAGATGCTGTCGTTTACCTACCTGGTCTCTCTGTCATCACTAGATCTCGAACCCCAGTGAACCCCATGGGGAGCAAGGTCTCTCCTCTCATTTACAAAGCAAACAGAAGAAGTGCCTAGGTGCATAATGAGCACTCAATACCTATCTGTTGAATGAGCGAAAGACTCAGTTGAACTTGACTCTGGGTGCTGAAATGCTTAGTGCACTTGAAACTTACCTGCTGTGCTTTGGCCCAGAATACATCTTCCAAGTGAGTGGCGAACCCTTCACTCAGCCACTCCTCCGTCCAGTCTCGAGCCCCAATCGCCAGGCCAAACCAGGCGTGAGCAATTTCATGGCAGAGACGGGTCCCACAGAGCTGGCTCATTCCAGTCAAGGTGCTCTGAGAGAGGAAGACGATGTGTGGGCTGGGGATAATGGGAAAGAAAACACACAAGAGTCTTGTCAGGGCCTGTCGTCACGGCCACCCCCTGGGGCAGCTTTCTCAGCCCTGCCAGCCTGTTATTATCATGTGCATGCTAGATCACGACCGATAGGCTCGCAGCTTAGATGCTTTTAGAAATAAATAAAGTGGCAGTTTGCGTTCCTGGCAGCGGTTCAGGCTGCCGTTTCTGCCAAGCAGTTGTCTCCGTCATCAAAAGGCTATTACCTGTAATAAGTAACCTGCACTGAGGTTTACACTGAAGAAATTACAAGGCGATGGAAGCATTTACCCTGAAATCTGGGCTGTAAAAGAAGAGCAGGTGTGGGAACGTGAAGCCCATGCTGTCAAGACAGTGATCAAAGAAGACCCTTCAGCCAAAAATCCGAGTAGCTTACAGACAAAGTGAGAAGTCACGCAGAAGGACAGGAAAAGCCGAGAAGAATGGAACCAAACATTTTCTATTTCAGGCCAGGGCTGGTTACAGAGGTAACAGACTCACAGGTGCCATGGATGGGTGAGGTTTCAACAGACTCTGATAAAGGCTGAATCTCTGTAAGGCTGAGATTTTCAAAGGTATCTTTTCCTATCTACAGATGCTTATAATTCACATGACACAATGATAGGCAGAGAGAGGGAAGGAAGTTAATTCACTCAAGTGTGCAAATGGCCCCAGGGCTGGCACTAGCCAGGGAAATTTATTAATATCTAATCTCATTTCCCATACTTTGCTTTAAAACCCCAAACACCATGATTAGAACTGCACTGATGAAATGGCAGGAAGGGAGGCTGAAGACAGAAGAGGTAAAGGGAATACCTCCTGTGCTTCGGTATTTCTCATTTACCCAGGATTTGTTTACAGTCTTATGAATGAAGAATTTGCTTTGAAAAAAAAAAAACAAAAAACCACAAACCTCTCCTCCATCAATTGAACACAAGTAGTTGTGAAACCTTCCAAATTAAGAAACTGTACACACTGGTTCCTTCCTTTAGAAGCTGTGCATTTGCCATCATGTGGGCTCTGCACAAGCCAGAACTGCTTGCAGATTTGTCCTCCGCCCCCACGGCCACCAGTAGAGAAAACCCCACCTGTATTTCCCTTGCACAACATCACCCATTCAGCTCAGGGAGCTCAACTGAAATCGCGGCAGTCATGTGTGCCAAAACAGACAGCTTTCATGTGAAATAATAACAGGGCAGGCACGCAAATGAGAAAGCGTCTGCCAGGATCTCAGCAGAGTCCACCAGAAACTCTGGGAAATAAAAATGTAGCTGGGACATTTAGGATACAAGGGTGCAATGCAGCAGGCGCCAACAGTATTTCAGAGCACTAACTCAAAGGAAAAAAAAGGAAGGCAGGAAGCAACGCAGGAAGGAAAGAGAGAAGGGTGAGAGAGAGAGAGGAGGGAGGGAGGGAACCAAGAGGCACAGGAGCTAAACTTCCTTTTCCTGAGAAAGTCGCCCATGGAGAAGACAAACTGCGAAACCTGGCATTTTCAAGTAAATGACCCCTTGCTCTGGCATGTGCAGCGCTACAAAGAAAAGCCACAGAAATGTACCAAGTAAATAACATTCCAGACATACTGCTGGCAGCACTTCACCCTTTTGGCTAAAACAAAACAGAAGTAACTTCAGGCTTTGTAAACAGGCTCAAAGACAAGCCTGCGTTGGAAAGGTCTGCTGGCCAGAGAGCCAGACGGTGCACGCAGAGTTACAGACATGGTGTGGCCGAGCTGACCCCTCGGCCCAGGAGGGGTACACACGCTGATGACTGTGAAATTGCAGACTGTTCATGAGGAAAAGCCTGCGCTGTCCACGGCGACCTGCTGGCTGCTTTGTCCCAGTGTGGAAGTCGATCCAGGCCCTTTTATGCAAATATCAAAGTCTGAGAGGGCCGAAGGAATGCACAGAACAGCTGTGTGGGGGTGGCATTTCATTTTCCTGTCCTGTAATTTTTCCCCTTCAACAGTCTTCGTTGTCTCCACCAGACCCGGTATTTTGAAGATACCACCCTGGCCTTGGTTGGGCTCAGGACAGACCCAGACATTGCTGGAATGGTGCCTAAATTCCCATTCCCTGTCCTCAATACGCTCTTCCTAGCCAGGGAGAAATGTGTTTCCTACTGTCTTCTGAGAAAACCGAGGCTTAAATTTCCTTCTAGATTGGAAGGATGTGCATTTCACTTGATACAAGTGACCCTATTATCAGTGAAAAACATGACCTTCTCCCTGAAAAGCAATTTTCCAGTTTGAGAACCAGATCCCAAATTCTCCTGCAGCAGAGTTTTCTGTCTAAGGTGGGGTTTTACCTATGGATCATACCTCCCTATAAAGAAAATGGCTTCTTTCTTAAACTAAATTAAAATGCAGAGTGAGGTTTTGATAATCTTTCTCAAGGGTTGTTAACAAAATCCTGACATAAAAGGACCAATACAATTTTTTTTTTCAATTTAAGGAGAATTTACTCCTCTCCTTTGAACTTAAATGTCAGGATTTTTCATGGTAACTAAAATTTTTAAACTGCTTTTTTTAAACAATGAATGAAGAACAGTATAATGCTCAAACTCACTTCAAGGAATAATATTAAATATTCCTCTACCAACAGATAATCTCTTTCACACCCTCCTTCAAAACAGAATGAATGTTTAGAATTTTCTACTCAAATCTTTCACTTGATTTATAAGTTTCACCCCTGGGCTCCTCACATTTTCCCAAATTGTCAGAATTGTATTCTTGGTCCTAGTAAGTCAGCCGGGCATCAGTCTTCACTCTGACAAGCTCCATTTGAAAACGGGTTTTCTTTTTTTTCTTTTTTCCCTTGAAAGGGCCTGTGTCAACTGTCTCTACAAATGCCAAATTGTTGATTCATCATCATTACAGAGGATGGAAGATAATCACTTCAGTGACATCTTCATCCTAAAAATGGTTCTTTTAAATTATTTTTTCAAAATCACAGAGTTGATCATTCTTCCCAAATAAGAAATGGGTGGGAAAGGAATATTTTCAACTCTCAAAAAGCACAATCCCTCTTATTCGTATTCTCCGTCATAAATTCTGACTGCAAGTGATCTGGGGGCCAGCGGGGCAGGGCAGGGGGGCGGGGCAGGGCAGGGGGGCGGGCAGGGCCCCAGCAGGACGCGTGTGCTCCTTCCTTCCCGGGAGACCACCAGCGGGGCTGCCTCCCGACAAAGGCCACGTGGTATTGTCTGTCTGCTGCCTCCCCCGACTCAAGTTTAAAAATATCATTTCTGGTCTGAAAACAGTTTCTCAAGACTGCTCCTAAAAGCTCCCTCCCCACGCAGATTAGAAGGCTGTGTCCGTTAATTTAAAACACGCTTCTAGCAGAGGAGGAAGAAGTGCCTTCATTACTCCCAGGAGCTGCTCCAATCCTTCGGGAGGAATTCAATTTGGAGAGGAAATGGAGAATTTCATCAGATCTTAAGCAGGGGCTGGTGTGTGATTTATTTCTGCTTTGTCCAAAGAGACGTGACCGGCGTGGCCCACCTTGCGGCTCAGGGAGAGGTGCAGCACTGGGGGCTCCCGCCCAGCACCGCGGCCCCAGCGGGTCAGAGCAGGCTGCAGGCTGACCCAGAGGACAGGAAATAGCTTCTGGTTAGGGACAAGAACCCCAGGGCACCCATTATCCTGGAGCAGAGCCAACACGTCTTAGGGGGAGCAGATTCACTTTTTATACGGGTCCTTGGGAAGTGCGTCCAGGAAACAGACACATACTCACCAAGCTTGAACTTATGGGTTCAAAGTTTCTCACAGTCTCAACAACATGTGGAGCCCAACATTCCATTCCAGACAGGAAAGAAAAATCAAGAAAGAGGGGAACCCTGAGTACTTCCAGAGTTAAACTGGATAGTTCTAAAAGGACCTCATGATTATATGAAAACAACTTTTGCTTGCATGACTTAGTTGCAAATATAATCAGGTTAACTGAAAGGTTAAAGATTCGGAATGCTTCCCAGGGGGCTCAGTGGGAAAGAACCTGACTGCCAATGAAGGAGACACAGAAGATGTGGGTTCGATCCCTGGGTTTGGAAGATTCCCCTGGAGTATTCTTGCCTGGGAAATTTGATGGACACAGGAGCCTGGTGGGCTACAGTCCATGGGGTCACAAAGAGTTGGACACGATTGAGCATGCATACTAGAGAAGGCAATGGCACCCCACTCCAGTACTCTTGTCTGGAAAATCCCATGGATGGAGGAGCCTGGTGGGCTGCAGTCCGTGGGGTCACTAAGAGTCAGACACAACTGAGCAACTTCACTTTCACCTTTCACTTTCATGCATTAGAGAAGGAAATGGCAGCCCACTCCAGTGTTCTTGCCTGCAGAATACCAGGGACGGTGGAGCCTGGTGGGCTGCCATCTATGGGGTCGCACAGAGTCGGACACGACTGAAGTGACTTAGCAGCATCCGCAGCAGCAGAGCATGCATACAGACTCAGACCAAGTAGCTTGGGGCAATGTGAAATGGAGGACAAATAGGAGTTACCCATCCCTTGGTAACATTTCATGCAAAGATGGGCACAATAAAAGACAGAAATGGTATGGACCTAACATTAAGAAGTGGCAAGAATACACAGAACTGCACAAAAAAAATGTTCATGACCTGGGTAACACGATGGTGTGATCACTCACCTAGTGCCAGACATCCTGGAATGTGAAGTCAAGTGGGCCTTAGGAAGCATCACTACAAACAAAGCCAGTGGAGGTGATGGAATTCCAGTTGAGCTATTTCAAATCCTAAAAGATGATGCTGTGAAAGTGCTGCACTCAATATGTCAGCACACAGAACTGGAAAAGGTCAGTTTTCATTCCAATCCCAAACAAAGGCAATGCCAAAGAATGCTCAAACTACCGCACAATTGCACTCATCTCACACGCTAGTAAAGAAATGCTCAAAATTCTCCAGGCCAGGATTCAACAGTACGTGAACTGTGAACTTCCAGATGTTCAAGCTGGAGTTAGAAAGGGCAGAGGAACCAGAGATCAAATTGCCAACATCCCTTGGATCATCAAAAAAGTACGAGAGTTCCAGAAAAACACCTACTTCTTCTCTATTGACTATGCCAAAGCCTTTGACTGTGTGGATCATAACAAACTATGGAAAACTCTTCAAGAGATGGAAATACCAGATCACCTTACCTGCCGCCTGAGAAATCTGTATTCAGGTCAAGAAGCAACAGTTAGAACCAGACATGAAACAACAGACTGGTTCCAAATTGGGAAAGGAGTATGTCAAGGCTATATATTGTCACCCTGCTTATTTAACTTCTATGCAGAGTATATCATGTGAAATGCCAGGCTGGATGAAGCACAAGCTGGAATCAAGATTGCCAGGAGAAACAGAAATAACCTCAGATATGCAGATGACACCACCCTTATGGCAGAGAGCAAAGAAGAACTAAAGAGCCCCTTGATGAAAGTGAAAGAGAAAAGTGAAAAACCAGACCCATCACTTCATGGCAAATAGATGGGAAAACAGTGAGAGACTTTATTTTGGGAGGCTCCAAAGTCACTGCAGATGGTGACTGTAGCCATGAAGTTAAAAGACACTTGCTCCTTGGAAGAAATGCTATGACCACCCTAGAGAGCATATTAAAAAAGCAGAGACATTACTTTGCCAACAAAGGTCCATCTAGTCAAGGCTATGGTTTTTCCAGTAGTCATATACGGATGTGAGAGTTGAACTATAAAGAAAGCTGAGCACAGAAGAATTGATGCTTTTGAACTGTAGTGTTGGAGAAGACTCTCGACAGTCTCTTGGACTACAAGGAGATCCAGCCAGTCCATCCTAAAGGAATTCAGTCCTGAATATTCATTGGAAGGACTGGTGCTGAAGCTGAAACTCCAATACTTTGGCCATCTGATGCAAAGAACTGACCCATTAGAAAAGACCCCAGTGCTGGGAAAGATTGAAGGCAAGAGGAGAAGGGGACAACAGAGCATAACACGGTTGGATGGCATCACTGACTCAATGGACATGAGTTTGAGCAAGCTCCAGGAGTTGGTGACAGACAGGGAAGCCTGGCACGTTGCAGTCCACGGGGTCAGTGAGTCGGACATAACTGAGCAACTGAACTGAACTGAGTTCCTTGGCCCTAGAGAAGAGTCTTGAGAGTCCCTTGGACAGCTAGGAGATCAAACTATTCAATCCTTGAATATTCACTGGAAGCACTGCTGCTGAAGCTGAAGGTCCAATACTTTGGCCACCCGTGCAGAGATCTGACTCATTGGAAAAGATACCGGGAAAGACTGAAGGCAAAGGAGAAGGGGGTGGCAGAGGATGAGATGAGCAGACAGCATCACCAACTCAATGGACATGAATCTGAACAAACTCTGCAAAGTAGTGGAGGATATAGGAGCCTGACATACCTCAGTCCATGGGTCGCAAAGAGTCAGACACAGCTTATTTGAACAACAAATTCAGAACGTGCTTCCTCTCCCTCTGTCAGGGGTTTTGTGGTTATGTGCCAGCATCTCAGCCGGTACATTTATAAACCAAATGCTTAGTTCCGGCCCCTTCATCTCTACAATGAAATCCCTCAGTCTCACTCCCAGACGCAGTCTAAGGTAGGGGACATATCTGGTGCTCCAAAGGAGAGAGATGGCCCAGATGGATCTGGAGGGCCCCTGCTCCCCTCTGGCTCTGGGACTGCTTCCTTCTGCTCCATCAGGCATTCGACTCTGGCCACATAGTGTAGTCTTAGACTGGAGCCTTATGAGACATGGGGATGTGGCCCTTTCAGTAGCCGGAGGTGGAAACCAGATCTAAAAACTGGAAGAAAACTTACTGCATCTGATTTAGGTTTGAGAGAAAAGGTTTAAATTAGTATGTGTTTTCCTTTAAAAATGCTAAATAGCAAAGAGGCAGTAAAACATGTATTCACTGATCTAAAGGAGTTTTGGCTGAAACTGCTGACGCGACTATAGCAGAGAGCGACTGAGTGGACTCCCCAGGGCCAGAGGCTTCTACCAGAAACACCCTTCTCCTAAAGACTCAAGTGCTTGAGTATGTGCCGTGTGCTAGGCACTGCATTTTATATGCATCCATCTCATTTAATCTACCTCATGACCTCAAGAGAGATTTTATTATCATCCCCATTTTAGAAATGATGGAAGTGAGGCACAGAGAGGTAAAGTGACTGGCTCAAGGTCACACACCTGGTAAGTCACGGAACTGGTATTTCTGCTCACACATTCTTGACCCCGAAGCCCTACTCTGACTTACTCTGCCCAGGGTCACTGGGTTTAGACCTGTGATTTCAAGATCACCCTTCCTCTGTGCCATCTCAAGCCTAGTGGTGCAATGATCACTACTCTCCCTGGAACTCCATTTTCTGTGTTCACCCAAGAGGAGCCACCAGCCATGCCCTGCACCTCTCTCTGTTCCTTAAATTCATATCACAGTGAGAACTGACCGGAGGTTACCAGACCTTGTGATCACAGAGCTTCAGCCTCTTCCTGGTGAGAAGGAAGGTAGGGAAGGAAAGGAGAGGGGAGCCTCACTAACACAGCTGCTGCCTGCCCCCTCCACACCCTCCCCCCGCCCCAACAAGGGCTGAATTCCCGAGTGCAACACCCTTCATCCTAACTTGTTCTCTGCCAGATCCTTGTCGGCCACTGCAAGGAGATGTTTAGACAAGAAAGTGCGAGGGCGCATGGGTCAGTCCTTGCTGCTGCTAAGTCGCTTCAGTCGTGTCTGACTCTGTGCGACCCCATAGACAGCAGCCCACCAGGCTTCCCCATTTCCTTCTCCAGTGCATGAAAGTGAAAAATGAAAGTGAAGTCGCTCAGTTGTGTCTGACTCTTCGTGACCCCACGGACTGCAGCCTACCAGGCTCCTCCATCCATGGATTTTCCAGGCAAGAGTACTGGAGTGGGGGGGTCAGTCCTTAGGGTACCGTTTTAGGATCCCAGGCAGGACAACATGCCATTCTGCCTATTGCCCCTCTCCACCCACTTTTGTTTAGGCCTGACTTCTTTTTCCTAAATAGATGTTATTTTTTTTTTAAGAGAAGTTTTAGGTTCACAGAGAAACTGAGCAGAAAGTAACAGAAATTTCCCATATGCCCCTGCCTCTACACTCACACACAGCCTCCCCCACTATCAACATTCCCCATCAGAAGGTGCTTTTGTTATTCAAAATGACAGCTCTCTTCATGTGTCGCCATCCAGGGTCCATAGTTTACATTAGGGTCCCCTCTTGGTGTGGCGCATGCTGTGAATTTTGGACAAACATCATGACATGTATCCACCATTATGATATCGTACAAAATAGTTTCACTGCCCTGAAAATCTTCTGGTTTTTCTTTTTTCTTTTTCAAGAAGAGATGGTTTAAAGACTCAAAGGACTACAGGAGCCAAGATGACAAAAAGAGGGAGGTGGATAACACAGTGGAGGGAGTAGAATAACAATGGGAAAGTAGACAGTGACACGGAGGAAGTAGACAAGGAGATGAGAGAGTAGAGGGAGAGACAGGGGAAGTAGAGGCGATGGGGGAAGCTGATGACAAAAGTAAGGAAGCAGACAACAGTCGAGAGAGGTGGATAAGGCGATGGGGAAGTAGATAAGGAGAGGTGGGAAACAGATAAAATGGGGAAAGCAGATAACACAAAGTAGGGAATAGACAACAAGATGGGAAGTGGAGAACAAGATGAAGGAAGTCGATAACCAGATTCAGTTCAGTTCAGTTCCATCGCTCAGTCCTGTCCCACTCTTGGCAATCCCACGAACCTCAGCATGCCAGGCCTCCCTGTCCATCCCCAACTCCTGGAGTTTATCCAAACTCATGTCCATTGAGTTGGTGATGCCATCTAACCATCTCAACTTCTGTCATCCCCTTCTCCTCCTGCCTTCAATCTTTCCCAACATCAGGGTCTTTTCAAATGAGTCAGCTCTTCCCATCAGGTGGTCAAAGTACTGGAGTTTCAGCTTCAACATCAGTCCTTCCAATGAACACCCAGGACTGATCTCCTTTAGGATGGACTGGTTGGATCTCCTTGCAGTCCAAGGGACTCTCAAGAGTCTTCTCCAACACCACAGTTCAAAAGCATCAATTCTTTGGTGCTCAGCTTTCTTCACAGTCCAACTCTCACATCCATATATGACTATTGGAAAAATCATAGCCTTGACTAGACGGACCTTTGTTGGCAAAGTCAAGTCTCTGCTTTTTAATATGCTAGGTTAGTGAAAACTTTCTTTTTGAGGAGCAAGCGTCTTTTAATTTCATGGCTGTGATCACCATCTGCAGTGATTTTGGAGCCCCCCAAAAATAAAGTCAGCCACTGTTTCCACTCTTTCCCTATCTATTTGCCATGAAGTGATGGGACCAGATGCCATGATCTTAGTTTTCTGAATGTTGAGTTTTAAGCCAACTTTTCACTCTCTGCTTTCACTTTCATCAAAAGGCTCTTTAGTTCTTCTTCACTTTCTGCCATAAGGGTGGTATCATCTGCATATCTGAGGTGATTGATATTTCTCCTGGCAATCTTGATTCCAGCCTGTGCTTCTTCCAGCCCAGCATTTCCCATGATGTACTCTGCATAGAAGTTTAATAAGCAGGGTGACAATACACAGCCTTGACCTACTCCTTTTCCTATTTGGAACTAGATAATGAGATTAGGGGAGTAATAATAACATAGGGAAACAGGTAACTATAGGAGGAAAGTAGAAAACAACAGGAAGAAGTAGACAAAATTAAAAAAATAATGCTGTGCCTGAGCTAACCAACCTATGGACAGGAGCTACGAGTTTATCATCTCTGGTTTACAGTGGTTATCTCAGGAGAAGTGCGTGGTTTTGTTGCACGTGGAGAAGTAACTCCTGGAAACCACCATGTTTTGCATGGCTGCTCATGGAAGACAGGGTAAGGCCTGAAAGCTGACCATGGATAACAGCTGGGAGGAGAGGGGGCTCTTACTGAAGGACAAGGAGTAGGGAAGGGGTGCTTCTGGGGAGAGGGTTGGCCTTGGCCAACTGCTAAGAGAAAATAATAATAGCATGATAATGACAAAGCCTTTGACTGTGTGGATCACAATAAACTGTGGAAAATTCTGAAAGAGATGGGAATACCAGACCACCTGACCTGGCTCTTGAGAAATCTCTATGCAGGTCAGGAAGCAACAATTAGAACTGGACATGGAACAACAGACTGGTTCCAAATAGGAAAAGGAGTACATCAAGGCTGTATATTGTCACCCTGCTTATTTAACTTCTATGCAGAGTACATCATGAGAAACGCTGGGCTGGAAGAAGCACAAGCTGGAATCAAGATTGCCGGGAGAAATATCAATAACCTCAGATAACAGGACTGAGCAACTGAACTGAACTGACTGAATGACAAAACATGGAGACCACTTCTGACTCTTGAAAACAAAGATCGCCTCTGGCCAAAGACTGCAGAGCCACAGCAGAGTGGTGGACACTTCACTTCTGTGGGCAGACGTCGTCCCTAGTGCTGGTTTTCTGGACCTGAGCCCTGCATGCTAAGTGGAGGCAGCATTAGCACTTGATGTTAGGAGTTGACTACACCTAACTTGGGCTACTCTTTCTTGAGAACGTGGTAGGGTTGGCATCTTGCTGTCATGCTCACCTAAAAAGCTAAATAAAGCTGCAAGTGACTATTTCAGGTTTGAAAGCTAAAGAATCAAGAGACAAAAACCAGTATATGATAGAATTTTACAATTCCTCTGTTTCTGAATCTTAAGGTACATGTTCAGCCTAAGGAATCTCTGGATTTTCATAGAGAACAAAGGATTCACTTCTTCTTGAAGTTATTGAACACTCTGGTGTTTTGGACACCAGGGGGACAGCCATACCCAAACTATATCAACGATATTTATTGTAGCTGAAGATGTCTTCTGAATCATCTCTAAGTGAGTTATGAACTGAGAGCTGTGCGTTTTCTGCAGGATCTGGAGAACTCTTCTGGTAAGTAATTACCAATTAAAACATGTTGGCAGCCTCCACTGGAGCACGTGGATGACCAAATGTGATTCTCTCCACTTCTTTACCCCTACTCCCGGCCTCCCCAGCCAGGGTGATGACGTTTGTTCCCATAAAGAGAGCTAATAAAATTAGCCTCTACCGTGATACAGGGAAAATCTTTCTTTAATAAAATAATGCATTGTGCTTCATTCCCAGAACAGCAATAACATGGCACAGCTGAGAACCCAAATAGCTCATCCAGTTGGTTTTCTCTGTGTGTACAAGTCTGTCATTTGTGACCGTGTGGAAGCTTGGAAATCTCCTTCATGAAGGGGCACATTTAGGCAGCTTGCACCACCCTCAGTAAGAGCAGTGTGGTTATGAGTTTCCTTTGAAATACAGTGCAAGCACTCTGGGTTTGCAAATCAAGTCTAGAGAAAGATATGGTGGGGATTTCCCAAAGAGTACTCAGAAATTTAATCGGGAGGGGGCCATCAGTTTGCTTTCACAACTGTGAACAAGCATCCACGGCCCAGTCAGGCAATCTGGGGATCTGAAACTGCAAGATGTGGTCAGAAATGTGATTTAGTGGCATACTGGAGGCTGGTGAAGGCACATGAAGCAAAAAGGCAGGTGGTTATAGACACAGGCCTCGGTGTAGCACGGAACGCAGGCTGAGAGGGTGAGCCCAGGAAGCAGTCACTGGTACACAGACAGCCACACCATTTTTCAGCTAGCTTTCAAACAAGAGGTTACTTTCTGTGATATAAGCACCAGGGCTACCTGAGAGCCTAGAGTGTAGAATCAGTTCTATCACAAAATCAAAGTTTGTTCAAGGATAAGAGAACTGAAGGAAGCTGTATTCAAGTATTCTCTGACAGTTGGAATGATGGTGGTGGAGAAAAAGGAAAGGAAAAATAAAGGACTGATGATGGTAAACCCTTAGATGTTGCTTAACCTTTCTCAGGCACCATTCTAAGGACTTTCCATTCACTAACTCATTTAATTCTAACAATAACCCTGTGAGGGGGATATTATTATCCCCATTTTACATGCAAGTAAACTGAGTCATAGAGCAGTTACACGACTGCTCTGCCAAGATCCCATAGTTAGTATGTATCAAAGCTGATTCAGATATAGGCAGCCTGGCTCTCTTTTGCATGTTTTGCTTGATCCATGTGAGATGTGTTTCAAAATCACCTAAAGATACAGTTGCTAGATAAATACCAGACACATTGTTAAATCTGAATTTCATATAAATTACTGATAACTTTTTAATGTATGTCACATGCAATATTGCTGAACCTGGCAGTCCACCTGAAGGGCTTGTTAAAACATCGCTGGACCCACAACTTCAAAGAGTCTGATTCACAGGCCTGGGTGGGGCCTGAGATCTGCCTTTTTTATAAAGTATCCAGTGATACTGATGTTGCTGATCCAGGGACCACACTTTGAGGGTCACTAATCTACACTGTGGCAGCTGCTTTTTAACTTAAAAAAAAAAAAATCAATTGCCAAAATATATAAATGGGAAGATTTCACTAGAAATACAGATTTTCTAATTTTATTTAAAATTTGAAAGATGTGACTACACTCGACTCACATTCCTATGTAGTAACTGCAGCTGAACAGCAGCTGAGCCTTTCAAAGGGGACTTGGGCTCGCCAGCTCCCCACCACGCCCCCATCTCCTCACCACTGGCTGACTCCACTTGTCATTTATAATTATGTGATTATATGTGCTTCCCTTCATCTCTTTTTTATAACAGGATTAACAGAAAAGTGAAATATTCCTTCTATCCATGTGTCTCCATCAAAAGCAGGTAGAGAAGATCAAGTATTTCTTAAAGGATGCTCTGCCCATGCACTTATTTATATTTGCTGCCTGACTCCTTATGGACATGTGGATTTAACCTGTTGTTCAGTTTTTCTTATGAAAAAAATTTACTATCAAACTTGCTTATGGCTATAAGACAGTTTAGCAACTCTGGCTTTGTGAAGAGAACGAAGACACAAACTTCAGCCTAGTTCAAGTCAGTCACTACAAATTCCATATTACTAAGGGTGGGATTAATTGGGTTTATTGTACTTTTTAAACCCAAACACAGTTTCAATTATTGCCAGCCACTAATGGCTTATAATGAAGGCAGAGCTTGTTAGCTAAGCAAACAACTGGCATGTTTGTTTAAAGTGTAAATAGAAGGAAAATTCATGAATTAAATGAATGAATTCACTGATTGTTCTCCCAGGGCTGTAAAGCAGCATTCAGCTGCCATAATATATATCACCACCTTTGTTAAAAGGATTAGCCTGCTCAGTTATCTTTATCCAGCCAGAGATCTTCTTAGTGGTTGCTTACAAAGTAAATGTCTTTCTGAATTTTTGAAAGTACTCATCCACAGCAATAAGTGCCATTAAGGATAGGGGATCATCTGGGTCTTGGGGGTTCATAAATAACTGAGCTTTTAAGAACAATAGCCATATTTCTGAATCTCACTTTGTGACTCCACAAATAGACCAACACAGCATATGCATAGAGATAAAGGGACAATATGCCTCATATTTTCCAGGGTGGTCCTAGAGAGTATGAAACAGATGGTCATGCTCAGAGGTACTGAACTTAACAGCATTTCCCTTAAAAAGGTAATAAACCTTACCAGAAACAAAAATAAACAAGTAAAAGGTTTTTGCTAACCTTTTCATTTAAAATCACGAGCGCTGCATTTCTTCTCCAAACGTATCAGGTTTCCTGGCTATCTAGAGTTAAGCCCCATTTTCCTGGGATGGCTCCCCTGGAGGTGCTCACTTTACTGCTACTATGTGTATGGGGGGGAGGGGATCACAGGGTTCTTCACCTTTGAAATAATCCTTAGTGCCCATGTCCCCATTTGGGATGCATTCATTTGCAAGTAACAGGAAAGACAACTAGCACTTGCACGCACAAGGAGAGGTTTTCTCCTTCCCTGCAACAAGAACCCTTGAGGAACAGGGTTGCTGGGTTGGTTCTGTGACTCTGCAATGTGGTCCGAGAGAGACTCTTGATGAGGAGAGTAAAAAATCTGGCTTAAAACTCAACATTCAAAAAAAGATCATGGCATCTGATCCCATTACTTCATGGTAAATAGAAGGGGGAAAACATGGCAATGATGACAGACTTTATTTTCTTGGGCTCCAAAACCACTGCAGATGGTGACTGCAGCCATGAAGTTAAACGACGCTTGCTCCTTGGAAGAAAAGCTATGACGAACCTAGACATCTTATTAAAAAGCAGAGACATCACTTTGCTGACAAAGGTCTGTGTAGTCAAAACTATGTTGTTTTTTTTTTTCCAGTGGTCACATATGGATTGAGAATTGGACTATAAAGAAGGCTGAGAGCCAAAGAATTGATGCTTTCAAACTCTGGTGCTAGAGAAGACTCTTGAGAGTCCCTTGGGCAGCAAGGAGATCAAATGAATTACTCCTAAAGGAAATCAACCCTGAATATTCATTGGAAGGACTGCTGCTCGAGCTGAAGCTCCAATACTTTGGCCACCTGGTAGAGAAAGCTGACCCATTGGAAAAGACCCTGATGCTGGGAAAGACTGAAGGCAAAGGGGAAGGGGGAGCTGCAGAGGATGAGATGAGTAGATGGCATCGCCAACTCAATGGACATGAGTCTGAGCAAGCTCTGGGAGATAATGAAGGACAGGGAAGACTAGCATGCTGCCATCCATGGGGTCACAAAGAATGGGACATGACTGAGCGACTGAAAAACAGCCGCCACACTCTGCCACCCTTACCATGTGCACTTTTATCTTCATGCTTGCCACCTCATGGTCACAAGGTGGCCACCACAGCTGCAGGCATCACTTGCATGTTCAAAAGAAGGAGAAAGGGAGGGGGAGGTGCAGAGGAGGGAAGCTGCGCCAGCAACGTCTATTCCTTTCATCAGAATCTTTCCTAGGAAGCCCGCAGCAGATTTCCCCTCATTGGTAACCCAAGTTACAGGGCAGCATGGGTAAGCGGATTTTTGTTTTTTTTTCTGATTCTCTGGTAGAGGTAGACAGGAGGAAGGGGATTGCTTATGGGATGCTGGGTTCACCAACCCACAGGGTCAGCTGCAGCACCCCAGTGCCCTCTTTCTCATCACTATTAGACGGTCATTCCTTGGGTCTTTTAGAACGCAAATGTTTTTGTTGTTTAGTTGCCAAGCCATGTCTGATTCTTCAGTGACCGTATGGACTGTAGCTGGCCAGGCTCCTCTGTCCATGGAATTTTTCAGGCACGAATACTGGAGTGGGTTGTCATTTTCTTTTCTAGCAAATACTCTGGGAGAGGATCATATAATAAATTAATCCACACTGAAGTGTTAGTAACATACCATATCACATTTTTCTAGACAGGAGGCATTGTGAACATGTGGATAGTGGGGTGGGCAAGTTGCGTACTTCAAGGACACATTCCACCTATTTCCCAACTTCCCCGGATTCTGGCAAAAATTTGACTTTTATTTACCTTCTGATCCTCCACAGAGGGCCAAAACTCTACTAAAGCTAAAGGCAGTACTGTACCTGGTGGTGGTTTTTTAAGAACTCAGGGTTTGGAGACAGCCCTGGCTTTGACGTGGGACTCGCCCATCTACCATCACTGTGTCAGCTTTCTATTCCTGCTGTAACAAATAACCACAAACTTAGGGGCTTGAAAGAGCACAGATTTATCATTTTACAGTTCTCTAAGTCAGAAGTCTGACTGGGTCTCACTGGCAAAAATCTATGCTCTTAGAAGCCAGGACACTGGTCCCTGTGTGTGTCAGGTGGGAGGTGACTGGAGGGGGAAGACACAGAGGTCTTCTGCGGCACTGGTCATATTCTGTCTGTTGACCACAGTGCTCATTACGGAGGTGTGTTCAGTTTGTGAACTTTTAATAGGTGGTACACTCAATGGCACCCCACTCCAGTACTCTTGCCTAGAAAATCCCATGGACGGAGGAGGCTGGTGGGCTGTAGTCCATGGGGTCGCAAAGAGTCGGACACGACTGAGCAATTTCACTTTCACTTTTCACTTTCATGCATTGGAGAAGGAAATGGCAACCCACTCCAGCGTTCTTGCCTGGAGAATCCCAGGGACGGGGGAGCCTGGTGGGCTGCCATCTATGGGGTTGCACAGAGTCGGACACGACTGAAGCAACTTAGCAGCAGCAGCAGCAGCAGCAACACTTAAGATGTACACTTTTCTGCATGTATCATACTTCAGTGAAAAGCTAAAAAAAACCACACACACAAACAAATATCTCCATTTTTTCCTTGGAGAATTAAGGCAAAGATTAAGCCAGAGTCTTGTCAGTAAGGGCAGAAATGAGATGGAGACTAGGCCTCCTGCCCCTCGTCTTTCCAGATGAATAGATTCCAGGCCAGTTCCCAACACTAATTATACATATATTTTAAATCTTTTGAGGAAAAGGGTATTTTTATTTTAATTTGCTTTCGCCATAGAGTCACATTTCTATTGCAAGTAAAAGGTACATTGTATCCTTCAGACACACCTGTAAAAACAGAACTGATACTGTCATATATCTGCGTCTGCTTCATTTTCTTTCAGACACTGTGGAAAACACGACACAATAATAAACCCCTTTTCCATCCTGGCCAGCTGGAAAATTACGTTATACTGAAATGACATCATCCAGCTAGGACGCCGAGCCAGCGGCTGCTCTGAGAAATCAGGGGAGGCAGTGACAGCATGGACGCAAAAGCCACTCATCAATGAATCCCGCCCCTTATGTTAGCAAATGGCTCTTTCATTGCCATGACGTTCTGAAAATGAAACTGCAGCAGCTATATCATCTGAGGCAATTGATCACCCAACATCCCTTATCTCTGAAACTAACTACATTGACCCAAACGAGACAACCAAGGGAGTGGCAAGAGAGCAATTTTAAATAACTAGTTTAAAGGCAGGAGACCGGGGGCCAGGGCCAAGGCTCATGGCTCCCAGGGGATGACTTAGTGTTCCCTCTGTCTCTATCAACTGTTGCTAAAGTGACTTCAAGTAGTAGCAGCAACAGTATCTACAATAATATTCTTTGATATACAAGACTGATGTTCTTCTGTAATATAATATTCTAGGCAAATATAACATCAGGACAAGGCCTTGGCCCTCCATCTTTTCAGCGTCTAGGATGAACTGTATGAAATTGCTGATACTTGACATTTTCAGCCTCTCCAAATGAGCAGTTTCACATGGCTCATCCTATAGACTACCCTTCCCTCACTCAAGACCCTTTTCTGCAGAAATGGCAAGATCTAAGGAAATTCCCATACTTTTAAAACAAAAGAATTAGAAACATTACTGCATCACACTGTGGAAAAGTATAGATGACAGGTCCCTGGCAATGACACTGTGCTGTCCTCAGAAACAGCTGGTCCCTGGTCACTGCCCCAGATCAGTGCCACCTCAGTCCTTTGCCTGCTCAGTGTGAAGCCAGGTGCCTTAGCATAGAAGTACATCTTCAAGTCCACAGAAGAGGAAACTGGAGCAGCAGTGGCATGCAAGACTTGAGGGAAGCCGAGTGGATCTGCGTGGATCTGCAGCTGATGTGCCGCATGCTACAGGGCCACTCAAGACCCCCTTCTGCATCTACACCCCAGGGTGAACAAGGCTGGGACATCACTGCAGCGAAGCTGGAGTTCCGGTTAGACAGCGTGATTTCAATCAGCCAGCCTTCCACAGATACCTCAGTCAGCCCCAGAGGATTAAGTATTACCCTTAATCTGGGCCCACTGGAGAAAGAACACTGCTTCAGAGCCACCACCCTAAGATGACCATGTATACCATCCTCAGTTCCAACTGCTGGGAAGGCTCCAGGAAAGAGAGTGAGTGCATTTTGACAGAAGGCTGGAGATGAGGAGAAAAGGCGGGGGCATAGGGAGCACAATCAAGGGGAAGGCGTTAGTCCAGAAGGAATTAGGGGTGAGGTGGGAAGAAGGGCACACCTGGGGCAGGGACACACAGATTCAAAGGCCGAGGCAGAATCAGGCTCACTGCTGGTGAGAGACAAGCACATGGTAAAGAAGGTGGAGAAGGTGTGAGCCATGCTCAGGAACGTCTGGACACTCAATCCAAAAGGCACCTCCCCATCCTACACAGTGGAGAACAAAGACCCAGAGAGCCAGCTCGTTCATGCCACGTGGTGGGAGCTGCCTGTGTGCCATGGCTGAGTCATATCAGACCTGAATCTGCCAGACAGTTTATTCAAAACTGTTTTACAAAATCCCAGTCAGAGAAGAACCAAAGGAGATCTTTTGCCTGAAACTGGTGAGTCACTCAAGGTTAGAAGCTCATGGCGACCGAGGGCAGAAGTGTGTGTGTGGCACCAGCGACAGCCACCTTCATAACAGGCTTCTGAGATGGTATGACACCCTGTACCGCAGCTACTTACTAACCGTCTTCTCAGGCAACATTTGGCCTTTCCTTCTGCTGACAAAGGACTACCTTTAAGGAAAGTTTCAGCCCCATAGGGCACCATGTCAGTCTGTTGTTCACCTGGTTCACTTGCGAAGAGAATAACAACAAACAAGAGAAAGAATACATTTCCCACTATTTTCTAAGTATAACCAGGGACATGTTTCTTACAGTTGTGTAACTATAATGATTTACCTAATTGTGTTCAATTTTTCTTTCCTTTCTTTTTCTTTTTAAGGCTCTGAAAATTCACCTTTGGGTTGAACCCATCTGTAAAATGAAAGCCTGGCCTAAAGAAAAACCAGGCTATGCTGGAGCGTCAATGCATGTAACCTTAACTACAGTGTTTGCTCCTGCAAACACTATAATGTATGAAATAAAATATTAATAGCCATTACCTCAGTGCTTCTGAGAACAGACCTGAGTCACCGTTTTCGTGTGGCATGGTTTCCACACATGCACCTCACCGTGAACACTGCTCACAGGACCAAGCTATGGAAGCCTCAGAGCAGGCCTGACCAAGACGAGAGCCTGTTTTTATTCCATAATGTCATGGGCAATGTCGCTTATTTTGGCGACAAGTTCAGGTCTCCTGAATTCACCACCTAGCACACATTATAAGACCAATCAACTAAACACATACTAGGAGGACTGCAAAATAATTTTTAACTCAGAAAGAAAAATATTGGAGTAAGATGAACATCTCTGCTATTTATCAGTAGCTAGATTTGCCATCACTCAGCTGAACTCTCTGACATTTGCAAGCACCGAGAGGGCAAAATATTTGTGTGAACGGATATCTTTCTAATGCCTCTTATTTGTGCATTGCAAATGGACATAATCGGATTTTTAAACTGTGTGGATGGTGTTAAGAATGTTACAGACATTCAGCTCCCTAGGGGCCTACAGTAGGTCTGGTGTCCCCTTCTCTCCCTCTGCTTGGCCGCCATCTTCTTGATAAGCTTTGGGTTCTTAGTGACCTGAAAACCAACTGTTTGACAGTTTTGTGTCTGATCATTGTACAGCTCAGTTAAGGAATGAAAGTCAAGTGCCCACCCCAGTACCCGGCAGACAATAAACACGCCACAAATGGAAGTGTCTCCCCTCCCCCGCAACGTACTCTTGCTAAGTGCTTTCAAGTCTGTGTTTAGAATTGATTTTTCAAATCCCCCATGAGATAGCGTAAAGCGAACATGCCGCTTTTATTGGCTGGAGGCCGGGAGGGGGAGGATGGCTAATTTACTTCTCAAGATGGGATTCTGGCATAGTCCGAGGCTGGCCCGAAACTATCTCTCTCAGCCGCAGCTTAGCGGCGGGGCTTCTGGACTCCATTGCTTCTTTAGATGGCCTGCCACGCCGAGGTGTGTTTTTTAAATCTGTGCAATAAAATTTGGTGTGGTTGGAGAGGCGGCGGACAGGAACCCACCCACAGGCAAATGACGTCAAGAAGCTAAAGGAAAACATTGTGCTTCTCTGTTCTCCAGAACCTTCTGCTATGTTAAGCAACCTCAGAAGGAAGCTGACTTTCCATTAAAAAAACAGCCGCTTTGGCAGTTGTCACAGACAGCCCGGGGTCTTACACTTCCCCTCTCAGGAAAAGTGGGGAAAATAATTTCCATAAGTTGGAAAGGAAGAAGCCTGGATTTCAAAGAGTCTTAGGCACTCAACAGTCATTTGACACAACCTCTACTTTCCAACAGCAGACAGGGAAACTGAGGCTCAGGGCAGACTGGAAACCAGGCCTCGACCCCTGGATCTCCACACCACGCTGCCATCACAGAGCCAGCAGTCTGAGCCTTCTCATCTGCTCAGGGGAGGAACTGCCTTGTCTTTCGTTTCCAGAGGGGTGGCTTTGGTACAAGTTCACGGGTGGCTGAAGGAGACTCGTCCTGACCCACTGAGCCCCTAGGGCCTCTGGAGAGGATATGTGTGTGTGTGTGTGTGTGTGTGTGTGTGTGTAAGGGGCACACACCCAGGCAGACCCCTCCCTCTAAGACTTTTCTTTCCGGAAAACAACCTGATGTGCGGAGTTGAGCACACTTTGCAGAGGACTCTGCACCCTGCAAATGTGGAAAGCCCCACTGCACAAGGACTGGGGCCAACCATTGGATCTCTCAGTCCTTCAGCTTTGTCCTCACAGAAAGGACCCTGAGTTGACTGCTGGGAACAACTGAGAAGCAGCATGTGGAAGTCACAAAGCAGGGCTGTCCACATGTTCCACACGTGGCTGCAGGGTTGCATCCTCCCTGTGCCTTGGGAGACCAATAAACCCTGATATTACAATGCCATAAGGTTGTTTATTATTTATGTTATGCATACATCATTGATTTCATTACTTATTATTATTGTCTTTTGTAAATTAACTCTTCCATTGGTGACCTCTTAGAAGAAAAATCCCTCAATTAATACAGTGAATAATAATACACTTATAATTTTTAAAAACCTTTCACTTCCACCTTTTCTTTCTCTTTTTAATGGAATCTCGACAGCTTTGTGATGCTTGTGGATGTTTTTCCCTTTGGGTGAGGCCATGGAAGCTCAGAATGTGGAAAAGACTGAACTCAAACAGCAAGCTCATATGTGGCAGAGCAGGAACTCGAGCCCGGCTCTTCTAATACCACTCTGAACACAAGCGCAGTGGGACCAGCTCTGGTTCCTGATTCACAAAGCAATTTCACTCCAAGAACAGAAGCTCTTGGTCCAAGACTAAGATGGGACAAAGGACGGAGAAGACAGACAGTGATGCTGAACCAGTCATTCATTCAGCAAATATTTACTGAGAGCCTACTAACTGCCAGGCCCTGTGCTGGGTGCTTGGGATACATCCATGGACAGAAGGGACAGGATGGGGTTTCATGGAGACCACAGTCTAACTATGGGCAGGGGGACATGCAAAAAAATGAGATTCTTTACTACTTTATTGAGTCATTTACTTCTCTTTCTCTCTTAGTTCCTGTGTTTTCACCTAGAAAACTTTGGGTCGTATTCGGATCCTACCACCCTGGTTTATCTTTTGCTCACTAACGGCCTTTGTAGCCCCCTACCCCCACATACAAGGCTGTGCTCTCCACTGTCAGCTGATATGACAGGGGTGATGGATGGTTCCACACACTGCTTTAGTCTGAGTGTTGGCAGTTGTTAGTGATGGGTGTTATTATCTGATCATTGATAAATTTCATTCATTGTTTGTAGCTTTCTATCATGGCTTTTACTCAAAGAGAGAGAGAGAGAGAGAGAGAGTGTGTGTGAGTATATTTTACAATAGGTTTTAATAGCATCGAGGCAAAAGTGTGAGGTGAACAGCTTTCCAATAGGCTCAATGATATGTACAGGGATAGTACGTTTGGATGACAAGGCTGTTCTCCTATATACTACAGAAAAGAAGTGACAGAAAAACATGTATTTTTACTGTTTTAATTAAACTAGAATTTTAAATCAAACTTTATCTTTTTTCCTTTTCTATATGCAACTCTTCATTTCTAACTCCTCCATGTTACCCCTTTGTTATCTGGGGATTCAGAAGAGTTATTTAATGCAATCCTTACACAATAACTGCTTTTATAACATTTTAAACTACCTTTCTTAAACAATATGCAAATGGAGTATAAAGGAACCAATATTTTAAATTTCTTAAAAGATCAGTGATTGCTCTTGAGCATGTTACTAAGATGAATGAAACACATTCTTTGATCAGGAAAAAAAGGAAGAGAGGAAGAAGTCACATAAAAGCATAAGTAGCAACTCAAAAATTATTTTCTTGGTTTACTTTATGTTGCAGCTACACAAGCCATCCCTTTTTGTGTGTCCATCAATAAGATATCTGTTGTGCTTTTGTACAAAGAACAAAGATGCTTTTATCAATTCTCAAAAGTCTGTAGGACAAACCATTCATGCTGTCAAACCCCCTAAAGCCTTTCAGCAAATAATGAAATCCATCAGTGACAAATGTCAACATACTAATTTGTTAAATGCAAAACAAAAGCAACATTCAGACAAGGCTCTTCATTTCATGTTATATCAGCACTCCAATTTGTACCAAGTTTATGGCAACCCACGGATCATGCAACATTAAACAGGACTCTATTATAATGACAAAAACTGGAACAATAAACTCCCCTTAGCTAGAATGCTAATAGTGTGGCAGAAATACATGCTATGATTCTAGAACATTCAACTTCTCCCAAACTACTAGAAATTCTATGAAGACACCTATCTCTAACAAACGGTGATGGTATAACCCAAATATATGGATTTTAGGTAGCTGAGAAAAGAAACTAAAACTCAGTCCAACAATACCAATCAGAACAAAATGAAATATTTTTTGTGTGGCCTCCAAACGTAACATTTGTAAACTGCTGTCTTAATCAGATTCTGACTTTCTCACACAAAATGAAATTCTTAAAGGTATACATTTATCAGGAAATGTATAATGAGAAGAGCTTCCTGATTTTTGCTGTTGTTCATGATAAGAAGGACATTTTAATGTGGAATGAGATTATCACATTCTACATTACTGTAGACTTTTAAAAAGCCTGAAGGAAACAAGAGGGTGGGGCGATGCTAAGGCACAGGGTGTACCTGAGTGTCAGAGAGAGAAACCTTGAATAATGTTTCCCTGCGATTAAAACAAAAGCTTCCAATGGAACCGAATGCTGGGGCAGTGGTCCCCAACATTTTTGGCACCAAGGACCAGCTTCATGGAAGACAGTTTTTCACAGATTGGGGCGGGGGGTAGGGTTGGTTCAGGCAGTAATGTGAGTGAAGGGGAGTGGCAGGTGAAGCTCACTCGCTCATGGGCTGCTCACCTCCTGTGGTGCGGCCCAGTTCCTAAACAGGCCCCGGACAGACACCACTCCGTGGTCCAGGCTCTGGGGGCCCTGCCCTAGAGGATTCACAGTACACTGTCAGAGACCTAGTGGGTCTGGCACAGGCTTTGAGGCCAGACTTACTTGAGTTCAAATACTAGCTCAAGTGTGGCTTCAGGCCAAGCACTCCACCTCTCTGGTTCCCAGTTTCCTGTCTCTAAAATGAGCATCACAAACACTGTGCAGGGAAGCTATCAGGATTTCCAATGCCACATACATTTCTGATACATGAATGTCTTGGCCAGGCTTTCCTCAGATCATTTGATCTCACTTCCTTTACTTTTGGAGACATTAATTCAGCTAGATTTGCACGTAGTTCAACTGAAGTTTCAGCATTTTGGACAAAAAGAAGGTTAAGTTGAATAGCTATGGTGTGCAGTCAAATGGGTCAAATGGCAATCAGAAGTGTTTTATGACATTTTTAAACATGTATCTAGCGTGGATTTCCATGTATCTTCGACTTTCAGTTGACATAAAGAGAGAGTGAAGAGGATATCTGCTGTGTACCGCTGCACATTCGTGTGCTTCTCTTTCCCCTTGTATGGAGGGGAGTGGGCTGGGAGAGGGGGTGCTGCTGCTGCCTTGTTGCAACCTTTAAAACAGAAACAGCAAGCAGAGCCACTTCAAGGAAACTGAAATGCAAAGAATTATCACAGAAATATAGAAAATGAGCTTCCAATTTTCTTCTTTAAAGGCCATGCACACAAAATATATTCCTATCTAAGAAAACTCTAGGAAACTAAGGGCCAGAAAATATACCAAAATTGTGGTAAAAGAGGTATATAAACATACCTTTGTAGAAGATAAGTCATATAAATCATACTGCTGATATCTTGGTAAATTCCCAACTGGGATATTGCTACCTGCTTGTCTAAAATGCCATTTTTCATCATTTCTTTTAGATACAATATATTCCTACATTTCCAGTCCTAAGTGGAAGTGTGCTATTAGGGGAGACATTAGGCAGATGCTGGGTTTCACCCTCACAGTAACTCATATTTTAGCAGTGGACCCTGCTCACTCTGCTCATACTCTGGATCTGTTTGCTGATCCACACAGCACACAAAGCAAGATCCAGCCAGCTTCGTCGTTTTCCTTTCTCACCTTCTGAAGATCATTTATACTGAACCCTATTAACTCTTTTTCACCTCTTTCTATATATACGAGTGTAAGAAATATTAAGTGACATATTCACTGGGAAACTAAAATATGTCTCTCCTTCATAAACAGTTAATAGCACATATAAGTCAACTCTGAGTTCTTGATACTCAAAGTGTGGTCTAGGACCAGGGCCATGGGCATCTCCTGGGAGCTAACTTATTAGAAATTAAAACTCTTGGCCCCATCTCAGAACTGCCAAATCAGAATTTGCATTTTAACAAGATCCTCAGTTGATTCAAATGCATGGTAAAGTTTCAGAAACATATGCACTGTAAGTAAAAGTAACTGAAGAATCGAGTGTTTCTTTTGTTTTTTTTTCCTCTTGTGGATAGCAAAAGGTATGCAGGACACTGAGAAGCAGTGGAGAGTCCTAAGAACTCAAGTTTAATCCCACATTCAGGAGACAAACCCCACACTGAACATCAACCATATGTAGAACACTGGGCCAAATGGATGGGGGCTAAGGATGAATAAATTCAGGGCCTGTCTTGGCATTTAAAACATTCACTATTCCCTCAACATAATAAAGTTCATATATGACAAGCCCAGAGCTAATATCATACTCTACTGAAAACTCTTCCTCTAAGAGCAGGAAAAAGACAAGGATACCCATTATTACCACTTTTATTCAACACAGAATTGGAGTTCATAGCTGAAGCAATTAGGCAAGAAAAAGAATTAAAAGTGATCTAATTAGAAAGGAAGGAGTAAAAACTGTCATTATTTGCATGACATGATATTATATGTTAAAAAAAAAAAAAAACCCTTAAAGTGAAAGTGAAATCGCTCAGTTGTGTACAACTCTTTGTGACCCCATGGACTGTAGCCTACCAGGCTCCTCAGTCCATAGGATTTTCCAGGCAAGAATACTGGAATGAGTTGCCATTTCCTTCTCCAGGGGATCTTCCCGACCCAGGGATCAAACCAGGGTCTCCTGCATTGCACGCAGACGCTTTACCATCTGAGCCACCAGGGAAGTGCCCCCCCAAACCCTAAAGACTCTGACAAATAAGAGTTAGAACTAATAAATGAATCAGTAAATTTTTAGGACACAAAATCTATATACAAAAAACACTGCATTTCTATATACTAATAATGACTTATCAGGTAGAAAAATTAAGAAAGTAATCCCATTTATGACTGCATAAAAAATACATAGGAATAAATTTAATCAAGGAAATGAAAGATCTCTACATGGAAAACTATAAGACACTGATATTGAAAAAGACACAAATAATGGAAAGATATTTCATGATCACGGATTGGAAGAATTAATACTGTTAAAAGATTCACATTACCCAAAGTGATCTATAGATTCAATGTAATCCCCACCAAAGTTCCAATGGCATTTTCCACAAAAATATAACAATCCTAAAATTTATATGAAAACACAAGAGACACTAAATAGCCAAAGTAATTTCAAGAGGAAGAACAAAGCTGGAGGTATCATGCGTCCTAATTTCAACCTATGCCACAAAGCTATAGTAATCAAAACAGTATGGTACCAACATAAACAGAATAGAAAGCCTGGCATATATGGTCAATTAATTTACAACAAAGGAACCAAGAATATACAATGGGGAAATGATGGTCTCTGCAATAAATGTTGTTAAGGAAACTAAACAGCTACATCCAAAAGAATAAAATTGGACCACTATTTAGTAATCAAAACAGTATGGTAAAAACATAAACAGAATAGAAAGCCTGGCATATATGGTCAATTAATTTACAACAAAGGAACCAAGAATATACAATGGGGAAATGATGGTCTCTGCAATAAATGTTGTTAAGGAAACTAAACAGCTACATCCAAAAGAATAAAATTGGACCACTATTTTACATTGTACTCAAAAGTTAACTCAAAATGGATTAAAGACTTGAGTGTAAGATCTGAAAGCACAAAGCTCCTAGAAGAAAACATAGGCAGTAAGCTCTTTGACATCAGTCTCAGTGATGATTTTCTGGATTTGACACCAAGAGCAAAGGCAACAAAAGGAAAAATAAACAAGTGGAACTGTATCAAACTAAAAGCTTCTGCAAAACAGGGGAATCATTCACAAAATGAAAAGAAACCTACTGAATAAGAAAACATATTTACAAATCATATTTCTGATAAGGTTAATTTCTAAAATACGTAACATAGTCATACAACCCAATAGCAAAAAAAAAAAAAAAAAAAAAAAAAAA
>SJYX01020991.1:76419-111549 GCA_006410675.1 Oreotragus oreotragus | reverse complement strand
AAAAAAAAAAAAAAAAAAAAAAAGATTTAAAAAATCTGATTGAACATGGGTAGAGTATCTGATTAGACATTTTTCCAAGGAAGACATACAGATGGCCAACAGGTATATGAAAAGGTGCTCAACATCACTAATCATCAGAGAAATGCAAATCAAAACCACAGGATATCACCTCACACCTGTCAGTATGGTTGTTATAAAGAAGACAAGAAAAAACAAGTGTTGGTGAGAACGTAGCAAAAAAAAAAAAAAGAAAACAGTGTGCACTGTTAGAGGGAATGTAAATTTTCAATTTACATAAATTATGTAAATTGGTGCATCCACTATGAAAAACCTGCAGGCTCCTCAAAAATTCAATAAAGAAGACAAGAAAAAACAAGTGTTGGTGAGAACGTAGCAAAAAAAAAAAAAAAGAAAACAGTGTGCACTGTTAGAGGGAATGTAAATTTGCAATTTACATAAATTATGTAAATTGGTGCATCCACTATGAAAAACCTGCAGGCTCCTCAAAAATTCTAGCAATTCCACTTCTAGGTATTTATCCTAAGGAAATGAAAACAGTAATTCAAAAAGGTATCTGTATTCCCATGTTCCCTTACAGCATTATTTATAATAGCCAAGACACAGAAATAACTTAAGTGATACATGGATGAAGAAAATGTGGTGTTTATATGTATATATGTACATATATGTGTACATCTGTATATATGCATATCTGTTCTCTGTACACATATACACATATATGTACACACACACACACACATATATATATACCCAATGGAATATTAGTCAGCCTTAAAAAGACAGAAATCCTGTCATTTATAACAACATGAATGGACCTTGAGGTCATCATGCTAAGTGAAATTAAGTCAGACAAAGACAAATATTTTATGATCTCAAGTATATACAGTCTCTAAAAACCCCCCAAACTCACAGATACAGAGAACAAATTGGTCACTGACAGGAGCAGGGGATAGTGGGTAGGCAAAAATGGGTGAAGGGGGTCAAAAGGTACAAACTTCCAGTTATAAAATACATAAGTCCTGGGGATGAAATATATAGCATGGACTAAAGTTAATGATATTGTATTGTCTACTTCAAAGCTGCTGTGAAAGTAAATCTTAAAAGTTCTCCACATAAGAAAAAAATGCATAACTATGTATGATGATAGATGTTAATTAGACTTACTACACTGATCATTTCACAATTTACTAAATACACATATAGGTTCATTATGTTGTACACCTGAAACTAATATAATGGTGCATGTCAGTTACATCTCATTTTTAAAGATAAACATTGACTGCACTATAGTACGGGGAAGGCAATGGCACCCCACCCCAGTACTCTTGCCTGGAAAATCCAATGGACGGAGGAGCCTGGTGGGCTGCAGTCCATGGGGTCACTAACAGTCGGACAGACTGAGCGACTTCACTTTCACTTTTCTCTTTCATGCACTGGAGAAGGAAATGGCAACCCACTCCAGTATTCTCACCTGGAGAATCCCAGGGATGGGGGAGCCTGGTGGGCTGCCATCTATGGGGTCACACAGAGTCGGACAAGACTGAAGTGACTTAGCAGCAGCAGCAGCACTATAGTAGGGCTTTCCTTGTGGCTTAGACGGTAAAGAATCTTCCTGCAGTGCAGGAGACCTGGGCTCAATCCCTGGGTTGGGAAGATCCCCTGGAAGAAAGCATGGCAACCCACTTGAGTATTCTTGCCCGGAGAATCCCCATGGACAGAGGAGCCTGGTAGTCCACGGACAGTCCATGGGGTCGCAAAGAGTCAGACACAACTGAGTGACTAAGCACAGCACACAGTGCTATAGTATATTGCCTAATACTAGGTTAAATTATTAAAATTGCTACAATGAAAGAATGTATTCAGGGGCATGGGGCACAGAGGAGGAGGCAATCGATTCTTTTGTAATCTGAGCAAATCTGAACTCTATTCTTTGTCTTCCCCAGTAAAAGATGGAAGGTGCCACAAATATATCAACTCCACATAAGTCAGGGAAGATTATGAAATTTTGACTTCCTGTCTATTGACAGTGAGTACCACATTCCATTAATACTTAATTGTTTTGATAATGACTTTCACCTAACCACTTACTGAAGTGATGTTTCATGTTATTTATCAACTGTGCATCCATTAGAAATAGAACGGTAGCTATCTTCTGATATGAGGAAATACAGGAAAGGTCAGTTTTGCCAAAATCTGAGAGAAAGTGGGTTAATCAAAGCATGAAGTTATTAGAGGAAAGAATTGAACAAGGTCTGAAAAGTGGGGCATCTGGAAAATGTCCCACTTCACTCATGCCTGAGTCAGATGTATGCTCACTGCAAAGAGTCGTGATTTTGTTTCAAGTCAGTTCCTGGAACCTCAGACATAACCAGAATTCAAAGCTAAGGAGAAAAAACATGTCTAAAGACAAACATAGATGACATTTGAATTATCTACACTCCTGCCTCTCCTCAACTGGGGGAAACCTGAAGGTTGACTAAGATACAGATATGCAGAGAAAACTGTTTCGAAGAGTTATTAGTACTAACTGCTATTCCAGAGATGATAACTTGTTTCCCATGATATCTTTTACATGAGTACCATAGAACACCTTCCTAACACAATGTGAGGCTGGAGCAATAAGGAAGAAGGGATGAAAATGCAAGAGAATCTCCTGGAAGACAGGAAGAACAGGAAAGGCTTAGAAAAGGTGAGAAAAAGCAGGTCTGCACTCACCACCCTCACCACCAGCTCTCAGTATCACATCATCAGGACCTGGGGATAATTCTGTTTTGGACCATGGGAATGCAATCTGAAGAACAGTGTTTACCTTAGGTGTCTAAGGTGGTCGTCACAATTGCTTTGGTGGCATTCAAAGTTTACAGAGTGTAATGTTCAAAACCAGAATTTGATTGCTAGAAGGGTCTTTTGCCACCAGCAATCATTTCATCTTACAGGGAAGAAAACTCGGCTTAAGAAGAGTAAGGAACTTGCTGAAGTGCCACGGCAAGCAAGCTGTTGGCAGCCAGTAGACAGGGCTGCCATCCATGCCCTAACTCCCTGTCCAGTGGCCTTCACCTTACAATACGGACTCCTAACCCAGGCTTCTCTGATCCCTTCAAATTCTCTAAACTCACGGGAATACATGAATTATGTTCAGTATTTCAAAAAGTTCAACTGGATCTACGTATTTGCTGGAAAAAAGGCGACACAGATTAACAGCATCACTGTTAAATGTTTATTATGAATTCTTTCAGAAAATATTTCCAGGTATATAAGGCAAATGCAAGATGGACATGGCATCTTGTTTCTTAACTTGACAACTACATCTTGGAGCTTTGTCCCACATGTAATTCCATGTCATTCCTTATAAAAATATTCACTGAATGGTGCGGCAGAATGCATCTATCCTGGCCCTGCTAATGGACAAAGATGATATCTAGAGTTTTTAAAAAATTATTTAGTTTCTTTGTATTGAAGTATATTTGATTTGGGCTTCCCAGGTGTCACTAGTGGTAAAGAACGTGGCTGCCAGTGCAGGAGACGTAAGAGACGTGGGTTCAATCCCTGGGTTGGGAAGATCCTCTGGAAGAGGGAACGGCAACCCACTCCAGGATTCTTGCTTACCGAATCCCATGGACAGGAACCTGGTGGGCTGCAGTCCATAGGGTTGCACAGAACTGGACACGGCTGAAGACACTTGGCATGATGGACACATGTTTGATTTACACACCTGTGTTAGTCCTAGGGGGCTTTCCTGTTGGCTCATTTGGTGAAGAATCCGCCTGCAGTGCGGGAGACCTGGGTTCAATCCCGGGGCTGGGAAGATCCCCTGGAGAAGGGAACGGATACCCACTCCAGTGTTCTGGCCTGGGTTTTAGGTGTACAACAAAGTGATTCAGTTTATCTGTTTTTTTCAGGTTATTTTCCCATATAAGTCACTATAAAACATTCAGTACAGTTCCCTGTGCTATACAGAAGGTCTTTGTTGTTTATCTCTTTTATATATAATAGTGTATACATTTTATTCCCAGATTCCTAATTTAGCCCTCCTCCCACCATTTTACTTTGGTAACTATAAATTGTTTTCTATGTCTGTGAGTTTGTTTGTTTTGTAAGTAATTTCATTTATCTGATTTTTAGATTCCACATATAAGTGGTACCATATGACATTTGTCTTTGTCTGATTTTCTTGACACTTAGTATGATAATCTAGAGTTTTGTTTTTACCAACAGTGCTGAAGTGAACATTCTTGCGCATTTACACACCTGTGCTTTGGTGAAATTCCCAGTGGTGAAACTGCTGAGTTAAAGAGAATATGCTTTTCAAACTTCGATAAACATTGCCAAGTTGCCCTCAGAAAAGTTCTCCCCCCACAAAAGAATAAGTGAGAATGCCAAGTTCATTTGCCCACTTTTGGGTCATATTATATTTTCATTTTGGCGGGGGGAGGTTTTTTTGGTTAAAGTATTTTATCAAATAAGGATTTTAGCTCCTTATTTGTCATGTGTTGTAAATATTTTCCCTCTTCTATTTTTTTGGTCTTGTTTGTGGAATTTCTTCAATTAAAGAAGGTTAAAAATTTGATGTGATGTGAACATGTTTATTACTATTTCTCTTTATGGCTTGGGGTTTTATCGTCTGACTGTAAAAGGCTTCCCACAGTTTAAAACCATAAATAAATTTACCCATGTTTGCTTACTACTATGGAGCGGGGGGAGGTTTTTTTTTTTTTGGTTAAAATATTTTAGCTCCTTATTTGTCATGTGTTATAAATATTTTCCCTCTTCCATTTTTTTTTGGTCTTGTTTGTGGAATTTCTTCAATAAAGAAGGTTAAAAATTTGATGTGATGTGAACATGTTTATTACTATTTCTCTTTATGGCTTGGGGTTTTATCGTCTGACTGTAAAAGGCTTCCCACATTTTAAAACCATAAATAAATTTACCCATGTTTGCTTACTACTATGGCTTGATTTTTAAAATATTCAATGTTTGATCTGGATTTCTGTGAAAGAAATATGATACACAGCTAAATTTCCAAATTGCTTATCCGCTATTTCAATAACATTTATTAATCAATCCATCTTTTACTCATTGATGTGAAATACTACCTTTATCATATAAAAAATCTTAAATGCATTTGAATCTATTTCTGTGTTCCATTCTGTCACATTTCAAGTGTTTATTTCCTTCTCAGTAAAAAATAACTTAATATATTCTGTAACATTTATAACTGATATAACTAGAACCCTTTATTGATCTTAATTTTTTCCCATTCATTCTCACGTTTACTTTTTTGGATGACCTTTGGTATCTTTGTTTCTTTTCTTTTACTTTTCTAAAATATGTGTTTATATGTTTGTGATCCGGGAAATTTATTGAGGTCCGCCTATAAAACATATTTTACATTCACCTTTTGATTCTTTGTTTAAATAAATTTTTTACTTTAGAATAGTTTTAGATTTAGGGAAGAGTTGTGAAGATAGTATACCTCTCATCCACATTCCGCTATTGTCAACGTCTTATGTTAATGTGATACATTTGTCAAAATGTACCATACTAGTAACATAATGAACCAATATTAATACAGCATTATAAAGTCCACAGTTTATTCAAATTTCCTTAGTTTCGACCTACTGTCCCTTTCCTCACCCAAGATCTTTTCCAGAACCACGTTACATTTAGTCTTCATGTCTTAGCTTCCTCTTTGTTTGTGACAGTTTCTCAAGATCTTCCTTGTTTTTTATGAACTTGGAAAGTTTTGAGGACTTTCAGTAGTCAGGTATTTTACAGAACATCTTTCAACTTGGGTTTGTATTACACTTTTCTCATAGTTAGACAAGGGTTACAGGTTTGGGGAAGAAAGACCATAGACATAAAAGGCTAGTCTCATCATATCACATCAAAGGACATGCTATGAACATGACTTATTACTGTTGATGTTGACCTTGATCATGGGGCTGAGGTCTAGTAATGTTTGCCGTGTCTCCACACAGAGTAAAAGTTACTTTTACTCCCTTTCCATGCTGTACCCTTTAGAAGGAAGTCACCACACACAGACCACACTTAAGGTGTGTGGCATTATGATCCATCTCCTTAAGTGAAAGAGTCTCCACATAGAGTATTTGGAATTCTGTACAGGAGAGTTGTCTATCCTTGCCCATTTATTTACTTGTTCAATCACTATTGATATTGGTATAAACTCTAATCTAACATGGCATTAATTTATTGCTCAAATGGTTCCAGGTTTGGTCACTGGGAACTCTTTCAGTTGGTTTGTGCATCCCTTTGACATATCCACATCATTGTCAGGGGGTTTTGTTGTTTTTGGACTTAACTTTCGGGCATTGTGGTTATCGTAAACACTTACATTGTATACTCCTGCCCTAGTCCTAGAATCAGCCATTTCCTCTAGGAATTCAGATTCCTTTTATTGGAAAACAGAGGGTTTCCTATGTAGCTCAGGGGTAAAGAATCAGCCTGGCTTGGGATCTTCCCTGGCTTGGGAAGATCCCCTGCAGGAGGAAATGGCAGCCCACTCCAGAATTTATGCCTGAAAAATCCTATGAACAGAGGGGTCTGGTGGGCTGCAAAGTTTATGGGGCTGCAAAGAGTCAGACACAACTGAGCAACGGAGCATACACATGCATTAGAAACTAAGATCTTGAAATCAGGTGTTATCTTTGCTGCTGGGGTTTCTTTGCTTTCAGGTCCTCTGAGTGGACAGAACATATATGCTAATATGTATACTAACCCTTGTATGAAGTGAAGTGAAAGATGCTCAGTTGTGTCTGACTCTGTGATGGGTAGCCTTTCTCTTCTCCAGGGTATCTTCCCAACCCAGGGATTGAACTCAGGTCTCCTGCATTGCAGGCGGATTCTTTGCCAACTGAGCTATGAGGGAAGCCCCTCATATATACACATCGTTATGCTGTTGTTCAGTCACTGTCTCTATACATATATGCATCTATCTGTATCTATATTATTTAATATCATTTTAAGTCACCCTTCTCCCATTAATTCTACCGATTTCCTACTGATATTTTAATTGGCATCACATTGAATTCACAGAGTATTTGAGGTTTTTCATTTTTGTAAGAGCTTAATGTAAAATAAGTAATAGACATATTTTTATAAGCCTATCATCTTTCTTCCCTTATAATTCTCCAGAAAGTGCAGGTTTTTCTTCCTGTTTCTGCACATATTTATCAGGTTTAACCCAAGAGATATTTTTTCTGTGTTTTTCTAAATGGGAGCTCTTCCTCTACTATCCTTTTTTACTATTCATAAAATCGTCATCATCATTTAGTTGCTCAGTCGTGTCCAACTCTGCAACTCCATGGACTGCAGCACATCAGGCTTCCCTGTCCCTCACCATATCCTAGAGCTTGCTCAAACCCATGTCCATCGAGTTAGTGACGCCATCCAACCGTCTCGTCCTCTGTCATCCCCTTCTCCTGCAGGGGCTTCTATTCAATCTTTCCCAGCATCAGGGTCTTTTCTAATGAGTCAGCTCTTCACATCAGATGGCCAAAGTATTGGAGTTTCAGCTTTAGCATCAGTCCTTCCAATGGATATTCAGGTTTGATCTCCTTTAGGATGGATTGGTTGGATCTCCTTGCAGTCCAGGGGACTCTCAAGAATCTTCACCAACACCACAGTTCAAAAACATCAGTTCTTTGGCACTCAGCCTTCTTTATGGTCCAAATCTCACATCCATAAATGACTACTGGAAAAACCATAGCTTTGACTATACAGACCTTTGTTGGCAAAGTAATCTCTGCTTTTTAATATGCTGTCTATATTTGTCATAGCTTTTCTTCCAAGGAGCAAGCGTCTTTTAATTTCATGGCTGCAGTCACCATCTGCAGTGATTTTGGAGCCCCCAAAATAAAGTCTGTCACTGTTTCCATTGTTTCCCCATCTATTTGCCATGAAGTGATAGGACTAGATGGCATGATGTTAGTTTTTTAAATGTTAAGTTTTAAGCCAGCTTTTTCACTCTCTTTTTCACCTTCATCAAGAGGCTCTAAAATAGAAATTTTATTATTTTTAAAGAAATTTATTTTGCAACCGTCCATCTTGTTGAATTCTTCTATTGTTTCTGTTTTCTATACAATTGATTGTCTTGGGTTTCTGATGTATCTTCTGCCACTAATGATAATTTTGCTTCTTCTTTTTAATAATTGTATCTTTTATTCCTTGCTTTCTCTATTTGTACTGTCTAGAACAGAGATGGGCAAACTTTTTCTATAAAGGGCCAGACAATAAATACTATGAACTTTATCACAAACAGCCTCTGCCAAAACTATTCAATTCTGCAACTGCAGCATGAAACCAGGCATAGACAGTATGTAGGTGAATGGGCAATCCTGTGTTCCATACAATTTTATTTACAAAAACAGGCATTTGGCCCATAGCAGTTTATTGACCACTGGTCTAGAATCCAAACTATGTTACATAAAAATGGTGATGGTGGGTACCTTATCTTGTTTTAATCTTCACTTTAAACAGAATGTTCTTGTGTTTCACTATTAAAATATAATACCGGCTTTCAATTACAAATATACACACATACAGCCAGTTTAAACAATGTTAAAGAAATCTTCATCTTGTTCTATTTTCTTTAAAAGTATTTGTTAGGAATATTGTTCAGTTCAGTTTAGTTCAGACCTTATCTTGTTTTAATCTTCACTTTAAACAGAATGTTCTTGTGTTTCACTATTAAAATATAATACCGGCTTTCAATTACAAATATACACACATACACCCAGTTTAAACAATGTTAAAGAAATCTTCATCTTGTTCTATTTTCTTTAAAAGTATTTGTTAGGAATATTGTTCAGTTCAGTTTAGTTCAGTTCAGTCGCTCAGTCATGTCCGACTCTTTGTGACACCATGAATCGCAGCACGCCAGGCCTCCATTTTTTTTTTTTAACAACTACTGAGCTTTGATATCTTTGACCTATAATAAGCTATGTTAATACATTTTTAAAGATGGAACCATTCTTATACTTTTGATATAAAATTCACTTGGTTTGTGTTTATCATGCTTTTGATATATATTACTGAATTATTTTTAATAATCTTTGTGTGATGTCTACATTGATATCACAAATAAGAGTAGCTTGTAGTATGTTATTACTCTAATTCATCAGGTTGTGGTATAAGTAGTTTGCTGGCTTCATAAATATAACCTGAAAACCTTACCTTCTATGAAACTATTTTTATGGTTAGGATTTGCCTGTTTATTGAAGTGTTGAACAAATTGACCTATAAAACCTCCTGGGCCTGGTGTTTTTCCAGGGATAACTCTTCAATAACTTTTTCAATTTCTTCCATGGGTACTGTTTATTTGGTTTTTTAATAATAGTTCTTCTGG
Source organism: Oreotragus oreotragus (assembly GCA_006410675.1). NCBI lineage: Eukaryota > Metazoa > Chordata > Mammalia > Artiodactyla > Bovidae > Oreotragus > Oreotragus oreotragus. The sequence continues at coordinate 102,164 of SJYX01020991.1, read as the reverse complement.
TATTAATTTTCAGTGATTCACATGTTCTTAGAAAATCATTTATTTCACTCAGCTTGTCAAAACTATTTGCTGAAAAGTTCACAAAGGACTATTTATGATTCTTTTAATTTCCTCTGCATCTGTTGTTGTTTGCCATTTTTCGTTTCTAATCTTCTGTATTAGCAAGTTCTTCCCTCTCCCCTCTTAATTAAGCTAGCCCATAGTTATCTCTGTTCCACTGGCTTTGGCAAAACATCAACTTTTGGATTATGAACTCTGGCTTTCTTTTTCATGTTTTCTAATTACCTCATGTTTGCTTTGATCTCTATTTCTTCTGTGTTCCTTAGGTTGATTTCATTGTTGTTTTCTAACCTCTTAAGAAGTGATGCTGGTCTATGAATTTTTTATTAAAAACAATTTTATGTCACCATATAGATTGAACTATATGGTGTTTTCATTTATGTTTTTTCTAGGTATGTTGCAGTTTAGGTTTAATTTCTTCTTTGATGTAAAGGTTAAGAGAGAAGAGTTTTATTTTAGCGGGAATTTCTCTTTTAGTATTTCTTACCTTTATTATTTTATTGCATTGGGATCAGACACAGTCTTATTTCCACTTTTGAGGAACAGAATGACATTTTTAGTAAGGCCTCAGACATGATTAATTTCTATAAATGTTCTATGAACTATATTTTTAAAAACAATTACCCACTTTACATTTTTCTTTCCAAGAACCATACAAAGTTGTTTCTGCATTATTCTTTTCTTAAGAGTAACAGACCTATGGCTACTCATGTTTGTATCTCTAATAGCTGGTACTGTGCTTGGTACATAATTACTATTCAGTAAATGTCTGATGAATGAATGAACAAATGCTGCCTATCCAGCGAGTTTATCTTTCTGAGGAAAACTGCCTCTGGACGGTCTCTCCTTCCACCAGCACAAGACTGATTGGCTACTAAGCCATTCATTTCATAGGCTCTATGGTAAAATGATCAATGAAAAAGTTAAAACAGGATTTGATATGTAGGTTGTTAATATCCTGGTTTATACCCTCATATGCTCATTTTATACTCATTTTTTTTTTTTTAAGGTTGAAGATTCTACTCATCCATGAAAGCAGGCTGAGTTCACTGACTTTCTCCTTAGTCTACTATTGTGACCATCATTGGCTAGACTCATTTTAGCATGTGATCTAAACAGCCTTGCACTCTTATCCTGCTGTTTTATGCATCTTCTGTCTTCTTGGTAAAACTATAGACTCCTTGAGANTGAGCAACTGAACTGAACTGAACAAAATGGAAAAAAGACATGCTCAGACATTTCATTGGAAAGGATATGCAGATGGCAAATAAGCACATGAAACGATATCATTAAGCATTAGAGGAATGCAAATTAAAATCACAATGCAATATCACTACATACCTATCTGATTGGCTAAAATAGAAAAATGATGACACTAAACGCTGGAGCTGTCTCTTATACACATCTAGATGTGTATAAGAGACAGCCTTGAGACTATTATTCCTTTCTGTCCTACAGTATACTCAGAAGAGTGCCCAAATAAATGCCATTGTATCAACAACAACAATAATAAAAAAGAAACAAATACCTTGGTTGACATTCTACCACATCAAGGTCTGGTGACCTTAGCTATGTCATTTCACTTCTGAGCCACAGCCCCCATAAGGGCACACTAAGCCCACTCAGAGCTTAAGAAATGCAATAGGCTTTGTCATATATCTGATTCTACAAAGAAAGGGAGGCAACCGCATTAAGGAAATGGCATCAAATATATGTCCAGTTGGCCAAGCAACAAGAGCACTGCTGCCCTGCACAGAGCGACTGCCCTGCTCCGTGGCTGCTTTTTCCTCCGGGCTTTGAATGTGGCCACTATCAGCGCTCATCCTCTCTTTTGCTCTACTTACTCAGAAAACATTAACTAACACGTGTCTCTCAAGTCTGCCTGTCTTAAGCCTACCTCTCTCAAGCAGCTGTTCACAACCAACCATCTGTCAGACCCTGTACTTTTAGGTGTACAGTGAAGTGAAGTCACTCAGTCGTGTCCGACTCTGTGACCCCACGGACTGTAGCACACTACGCTCATCCGTCCATGGGATTTTCCAGGCAAGAGTACTGGAGTGGGTTGCCACTTCCTTCTCCAGAGGATCTTCCTGACCCAGGGATCGAACCCAGGTCTCCCGCACTGTAGGCAGACGCTTTACCGTCTGAGCCACATTCAATCTACTTAAACTTTTATCTTGGCTCTCCTGCCCCCTAAACCCACAACCAATTCCCTCCCCTGACATTCCTACCAATGGCCCTGCCATCACCCTCATAGTCATTTTTGATCCCATCCTCTCCTGAACTCCAGCATTCAATCAGTTGTCAAATCATCTAAAATCTACCTATCCATCATCTGGAATCCATTCTTTCTTTTCTGTTCCTATTGTTACCCCCTTGCTGAGGCTTGCTCCACCCTATCAGGACCATTCTAACTGCCTCATAACTAACTAGTTTTTATATGATCCAGTCTATACTATATAATGTTGTTTGTTTAGTCACTCAGTCGTGTCCGACTTTTTGAGACCCCATGGACTGTAGCCTACAAGGCTTCCCTGTCCATGGAATTTCCCAGGAAAGAATACTGGAGTGGGTTGCCTTTTCCTTCTCCAGGGTATCTTCTCAACACAGAGATTAAACCCAAGTCTCCTAAACTGGCAGGCGGACTCTTTACCACTGAGCCACCAGGGAAGCTCATCCTATACAATACAGTCAGATTAATCTTACAGTACAGTTTGATATTACAAGATTAATTAACTGCCTATCATGTCTCTGTGTTAGATTAATTAACCAATCAACCAATCAATCATGTTTCTCCATGTCCTTACCAAACAATTTGATATAGGACGTATTCATTAGAAACAGCAACAGAATTGCTTTCAGAGCTGCTCTGGAGTGAAAATGGATTCATTTTCCACCTCTGAAATATACTACCAGTATCCTTGGGCAAATTAGTTAACCATTCTCAGTTTCTTCAAGTGGAAAAAAGAGGGGAGGGGAAAAAAGGAAAAGAATAATAGTGGCTAACACCTAATGAATACTTATTACATGCCAGGTACTGTGCTCAGTGATTTATATGTATTAAGCCATGCTGATCTTCAGCCATCTCTCTTGGGTAGATATTACCTTGATCTTTACTTTTGAGATGAGAAAACTAAGGCTCAGAGAGGTTAAATATCTTGCTCATTGGTAGCACTGTTAGTAAATAGTGTAGCTGAGGCCTAGAAGCCAGGTGTCTCTGACACTGGAGATACTTGGTGAGGGTTTTGTTTTGTTTTGTTTTTTATTGAATTAAAAAAAAAAGTTGCACGTAAATTTTAATTCAATTAAAAAAAAAAAACCTTTTTAAAATTTACATGCAATGAGACTTCCCTGGTGGCTCAGACGGTAAAGCATCTGCCTACAGCGCAGGAGACCTAGATTCGATCCCTAGGTCGGGATCCCCTGGAGAAGGAAATGGCAACCCACTCCAGTACTCTTGCCTGGAAAATCCCATGGATGGAGGAGCCTGGTGGGCTACAGTCCATGGGGGTGGCAAAGAGTCGGACATGACTGAGTGACTTCACTTTCTTTCTTTTCTTTACATGCAACAGAATGAACAAATCTTTAGGTGTTCTGACAGCTGAATAAACACAAATAGTCACCACTGATATCAAGAGATAAAACATTTCCATTACCCAGAAATTTCCTTCATGCCTTATTTCTGTCGATTCCATCCTCACCCCAAAGACTACTTTTTGGAGTTCTAAAACACATATTACTTTCGCATATTCTTGAATTTCATCTGAATGGAGTCATGTAGTATGTATTCTTTTGTACCTGGCTTCTTTTACTGAACACAATGTTTTTGACATCCATGTTGCTGTGTCATAAAGTAATTTATCCCTTTTTATTGCTGAGTAATATTTCATTAGGACTTCCTTGGTGGCTCAGACTGTAAAGCCTCTGCCTACAATGCTTATACTAATATGCTACAATTCATTTCTTCTGTTAGTAGGCATTTGGGTTGCTTCCAATTTGAGACTATTAAGAATTAGACTGCTCTAAATAGTTTTGCACAAGACTTTTTGTGGATAATTTCTTTCGGATAAATTCTTCAGAGTGAGATTGCTAGGTCACATGGTGGGTATATTTTTAACCTTATAAGAAACTACAAAAAAGTTTTTCAAAGTGGCTGTACCATTTTACACTTATACCAGCAACAGAGGACAGCTCCAGATGCTCCATGCACTTGTTAATATTTGGTAAAACAAAATGTTTTATTTTAGCTAATCTTACCTATCAGACATTCTTGTACATATATAAGTGATATCTCAGATGGTTTGAATATTTGCTTTCTCCTGATGACTGGTGGTTTTGTATACTTTTTCTTCTGCTATTGACCATTTGTAAATCTATTTGGTATGTGCATGAGGTGACTACTCATGCCTTTTACCATATTTTAGGTTGGTTTATTTGTCTTCTTTATGTATTTGAAACATAAGCCCTTTATAATGTAAATATTTTGTCTCTGTCTACGGCTAACTTAATTTTCAAAACTTTAAAATTTATTAATTTTATAATTTATGGTTGCTGCTTTTTATGTGCTAAGAAATCCAAGTGTACTCCAAAGTCTTGAAAATATTTTTATATTTTCTTCTAGAAGAGTTACAGGGAGTTCCCGAGTGGCTCAGTTGTTAGGATTCAGTGCTTTCCCTCCCAGGGCACAGGTCCAATAGCTGGTCAGGGATCTGGATCCCACAAACTGCACGGCATAACCAAAAAAAAAAAAGGAAGAATTAGAAGAGCTACAGTTCCAGCTTCCACATCTGTGTCTATGATTCATCTCTAATTATTTTTTGCTTATGAAGTAAAAGGTTGAGGTTCACTTGCTTTCAGAGGTTTATCAGCTCCATTCCCTCCACTAATTTCCCTTGACATCCTTGTGAAAAACCAATTGATAGTGTAGGGGTCAATTTCTAGATACCATATTCTGCGGCAGTGATCTTTTCCACCCTGCATTCAGCTTCCATTATTTCTGAGGTCACCTGCCATCATTTTTAATTTTGTTCCTCTGAATGTAATGTGAACTTTTAATTTGGCTGCACTTTAAAATTTTCTGTTTCTCACAGATATTTAGCATTTGACATGATATTCTTAGGTGTCATTTTGTTTTAAATTTGTCATCCAGCTTGGGGTTTGTTGAGCATGTTAGATTTGTGGGTTGATTTCTTTGACAAACGTTGTAAAATTCTTGGCCATTATCTCTACAAATATTTTGTTTCTTCATTCTCTCTCATCTCTTTCTGGGACCATAACTACTTGTGTGTCAGAACATTTGACAACATGGTATAGTTCTAAGATGCTCTGTTCAGTTTTTCAACTTTTTTTCTCTTCATTTTATTTTTATTTCAGATAAATGTGCTTCACTTTATTTCAGATAAATTGAATTGATTTGTCTTTAAGTTCACTAATCCCTTCTTCTCTGCATCTACTCTGTTCTTTATCCCATTATGTAAACGTGTAATTTAATAGTTTTTCTTTTTTTTGACTTTCCATGCAATTCTTTCTGAGTTTCCTTTTTTCCTCCTGATACTCCCCATCTATTGTCTACCATTTCTGTTAGATCCTTTAGCATATTTATCATAGTTAGTTTAAAGTTCTTGTCTGCTAATTCCAACATCTGGGTTTTCAGTAGTCTGTTCCTTAATTGTTAATTCTTTTCTTGATTTTAGGTCACATGTTCCTATTTCTTCATCTTTCTTTCATTTTCATTTTACTGTGGGTAAAAGAAAAGACTAAAGTAGATAATATTTACCCCATGAAAGGGCTTCCCCAGTGGCTCAGATGGTAAAGAATCTGCCTGCAATGTGGGAGACCCAGGTTCAACTCCTACTCAGGAAGATCCCCTGGAGAAGGGAATGGCAACCAACTCCAGTATTCTTGCCTGGAGAATTCCATGCACAGATGAGCCTGGTAAATTACAGTACATGGGGTTGCAAAGAGTCAGATATGACTGAGTGACTAACACTTTCACTTTCATAAACTACAGGGCACCCAAGTTACTTTCACTTTCACCCCATGAAAAGGTATGCTCTTTCCTTTGTCAGGCCAAGTCAGTATACCTCTAGACAAACACTGCCTTATTTTATTGCAGTTTTGATTCAATCAGTTAACCACTGGTTTCAAAAGTTTTGAGGTTGGGATCATTAATTTTCCTTCAGAATAGCCAATTCCAGGAAGAATCAGATACAGGAATTATTTCACATGGTTTTTAAAGGTTCTCTAAAAAATGCTTAAACAAGCAATTAAAAGTTATCTTGAAATAAACAAGAAAATAGAAAAATTGAGTAAAGAAAAAGAAGTTATAAAAAAGAACCAAATGGAAATTATAAAGCTGAAAAATACAATCATTAAAGCAGAAACTCACTGGATGGACTTGGTAAGTAGAGTAGAGATAATGGAGAAGAGAATGATTCAACTTGATGGCAGGCCAATAAACGTGACTCAGTTTGAACAATAGCAAGAAAATAGACTGGAAAAAATAAGCAGAGCTTCAGGATTCTGTGAGAAAATAACAGAAGGTCTGACGTTTGTATCATCAAAATCTTAGAAGGAGAAGAGGGAGAATCTGGAACTGAAAAGGTATTCAAAGAAATAATGACTGAAAACTCCCCAGATTTGGCAAATTTGAAACCTACAGTTTCAAGAAGTTGAGTAAATCCCATATAAAAACCCAAAGAAATCTACACCAAGACTCAGCACAGTTAAACTTCTGAAAACCAGAGAAAAAGAAAAAAAATTGAAAACTATCAGAAAGAAACGTCATATTATCCATAAAGGAATATCCATTTAAATGACAGTGGTTTTTCATCTGAAAATATGGAGGCCAAAAGTGGAACAATATTTTTCAAGTATTGAAAGCCTTTGTGTGGATCACAACAAACTGGAAAATTCTTCAAGAGATGGGAATACCAGACCACCTTACCTGCCTCCTGAGAAATCTGTATGCAGGTCAAGAAGCAACAGTTAGAACCGGACATGGAACAACAGATTGGTTCCAAATCAGGAAAGGAGTACGTCAAGGCTGTATATTGTCACCCTGCTTATTTAACTTATATGCAGAGGACATCATGTGAAATGCCAGGCTGGATGAAGCACAAGCTGGAATCAAGATTGCCAGGGGAAATATCAATAATCTTAGATATGCAGATGACACCAACATTATGGCAGAAAGCAAAGAAGAACTAAAGAGCTTCTTGATCAAAGAGTAGAGTGAAAAAGTTGGCTTAAAACTCAACATTCAGAAAACTAAAATCATGGCATCCAGACCCATCACTTCATGGCAAATAGATGGGGAAACAATGGAAACAGTGACAGACTTTATTTTGGGGGGCTCCAAAATCACTGCAGATGGTGACTGTAGCCATGAATTAAAAGATATTCTTTGGAAGAAAAGCTATGACCAACCTAGACAGCATACTAAAAAGCAGAGACATTACTTTGCCAACAAAGGTCTGTCTAGTCAAAGATATGGTTTTTCCAGCAGTCATATATGGATATGAGAATTGGACTATAAAGAAAGCTGAGTGCAGAAGAATTGATGCTTTTGAACTGTGGTGTTGGAGAAGACTCTTGAGAGTCCCTTGGACTGCAAGGAGATCCAACCAGTCTATCCTAAAGGAAATCAGTCCTGAATATTCGTTGGAAGGACTGATGCTGAAGCTGAAACTCCAATACTTTGGCCACCTGATGCTAAGAACTGACTCTTTTGAAAAGACCCTGATGCTGGGAAAGATTGAAGGTGGGAGACTGAAGACTGAAGCGGGCAACANTCAGTCCTGAATATTCGTTGGAAGGACTGATGCTGAAGCTGAAACTCCAATACTTTGGCCACCTGATGCTAAGAACTGACTCTTTTGAAAAGACCCTGATGCTGGGAAAGATTGAAGGTGGGAGACTGAAGACTGAAGCGGGCAACAGAGGATGAGCTGGTTGAATGAGATCACCAACATGACAAAGGACATGTGTTTGAGCAAGCTCCAGGAGTGTGTGATAGACAGGGAAGCCTGGCATGACACAGTCCATGGAGTCGCAAACAGCTGGACACGAATGAGCAACTGAACTGAACTGAACAAAATGGAAAAAAGACATGCTCAGACATTTCATTGGAAAGGATATGCAGATGGCAAATAAGCACATGAAACGATATCATTAAGCATTAGAGGAATGCAAATTAAAATCACAATGCAATATCACTACATACCTATCTGATTGGCTAAAATAGAAAAATGATGACACTAAACGCTGGAGACAATGTGGGAAACTTAGATCACTTATATATTGCTGGCAAGACTGTAAAATGGTACTGCCTCTCTAGGAAATATTGGGTTGGCCAAGAAGTTCATACGTTTGGGTTTTGCCATAACACTGTATGGAAAAATCCAAACAAACTTTTTGGCCAACTCTATAGTTCGGCAGTTCCTTTTAAAACTAAGAATGGACTTACCATTTGATTCAGCCATAGCTTTATACGTTTATCCAGAGAAATGAAAATTTATTTTCATACAGAAACTTGACATGAATGTTCACAAAAGCTTTATTGGTAATAGCCAAATACTAGACACTATCCAAATGTCCTTCAGTGGGGACTGCTTAAATAAACTGTTATACATCCAAACCATGGAATTTTACTCAGTCATAAAAAGGAATAAATTAGTGATACACACAACAACTTGGATAAACCCAAAGGAAATTATACTGCGAATAAAAAGCTAATTGCAAAATGATACATATTGTATAATAAAATTTATATAGTTTTGTGAAATTACATGAATATAGAAAAAGAGAACAGATTAGTGGTTGCCAGAGGTTAAGGATGGGGGAAAGGGTAGATAAAGCTGAAAAGGTGTAGTATGGGGGAGACTTGTGCTGATATTATACTTAAGTGTCTTGATTGTGGTGGTGGTTACATGTGGTATACTGTAATAAATGCATGATAAAATTATATACACAATGCTCAAACTACAGCACAGTTGCACTCATCTCACATGCTAGTAAAGTAATGCTCAAAATTCTCCAAGCCAGGCTTCAGCAATACATGAACCGTGAACTTCCAAATGTTCAAGCTGGTTTTAGAAAAGGCAAAGGAACCAGAGATCAAATTGCCAACATCCACTGGATCATGGAAGAAGGAAGAGAGTTCCAGAAAAACATCTATTTCTGCCTTATTGACTATGCCAAAGCCTTTGACTGTGTGGATCACAATAAACTGTGGAAGATTCTGAAAGAGATGGGAATACCAGACCACCTGACTTGCCTCTTGAGAAATCTGTATGCAGGTCAGGAAGCAGCAGTTAGAACTGGACATGGAACAACAGATTGATTCCAAATAGGAAAGGGGAGTATGTCAAGGCTGTATATTGTCACCTTGCTTATTTAACTTATATGCAGAGTACATCATGAGAAACGCTGGGCTGGATGAAGCACAAGCTGGAATCAAGATTGCCGGGAGAAATATCAATAACCTCAGTTATGCAGATGACACCACCCTTATGGCAGAAAGTGAAGAGGAACTCAAAAGCCTCTTGATGAAAGTGAAGGAGGAGAGTGAAAAAGTTGGCTTAAAGCTCAACATTCAGAAGACAAAGATCATGGCATCTGGTCTTATCACTTCATGGGAAACAGATGGGGAAACAGTGGAAACAGTGGCAGACTTTATCTTTGGGGGGCTCCTAAATCACTGCAGATGGTGACTGCAGCCATGAAATTAAAAGGCGCTTACTCTTTAGAAGGAAAGTTACAACCAACCTAGATAGCATATTCAAAAGCAGAGACATTACTTTGCCAACAAAGGTCCGTCTAGTCAAGGCTATGGTTTCTCCAGTAGTCATGTATGGATGTGAGAGTTGGACTGTGAAGAAAGCTGAGCGCCGAAGAACTGATGCTTTTGAACTGTGGTATTGGAGAAGACTCTTGAGAGTCCCTTGGACTGCAAGGAGATCCAACCAGTCCATTCTAAAGAAGGTCAGTCCTGGGTGTTCTTCGGAAAGAATGATGCTAAAGCTGAAACTCCAGTACTTTGGCCACCTCATGCGAAGAGTTGACTCATTGGAAAAGACTCTGATGCTGGGAGGGATTGAGGGCAGGAGGAAAAGGGGACAACAGAGGATGAGAAGGGCTGGATGGTATCACCGACTCGATGGACATGAGTTTGAGTGAACTCCGGGAGTTGGTGATGGACAGGGAGGCCTGTGTGCTGCAATTCATGGGGTCATAAAGAGCTGGACACGACTGAGCGACTGAACTGAACTGAACACACACACATACAGAGAGAAAGAGAGAAATGTATGCGTGTATAACTGATGAAATCTGAATGAAATCTGAATAAGCTCTGTGGATTTTATCAATGTCAATTTCCTGGTTTGACATCATACTATAGTTAAGCAAGATATTAACACTGGGGGAGGCTGGATAATGGGTAAATGGCACCTCCCTGTACATTTCTTTGCAACTTCCTGGACTCTGTAATTGCTTTGAAATAAAAAATAAATAGGCACATATAACACATGCATGGTCTCAATTTATTCTATGATAGATCAATATTATATGAGCACTACAGCCAAAAATGTTTGAAGTCTCATTTTATGGAGAAGGGAATAAAATCCTAATTGGCTGACACATCATTTCAACTGTTATGATGGATTTTCTTGCTCATTTTCATTCTCTTTCCCTGTCATTAAATTATCTGTGTACTAACGTAATTTACATAATGCTGTCTCTAAGATGTACTATTAGGAAGAAGATGAAAATTTGGTGAACAGGCGTATTTTCAATAGTCAGTTGAAGCAAACAACGGCCTTGTAATTAGAAAACTAACAGCATGACAAATCTGTTGCCAATAAAACTCCCTCAGCGCCTACTGAGTGGAACTTTCAGTGTTTACACTGGATTTTTCAATGGGCTTATTTCACTTAAACATGCATAGCATAGCTTCTCTCTGTAAAGGCTGAAGTTCAACTCATAATAAAAAAGCAGATTAAATAATTTAAGTAGTGCTATGAGACAACACTTGCATGTACATTTCATCATTGATTGTATGCTAGTCTATATTACATTTTCATATTGCATAATAGATTTATATAAACAAATCCACATACAGTATATTTGTGGGTACTTAAGAGATTTTAAAGATAACTGCAGCTATTGGGATTTTAGACTTATGGACTTAATTTAAAATGTTACATAAACCCTGTGTAAAACTGTCTCTACTGACCCATAACGATTCAACAATATTAAAGAACAAAGAACAATCAGCCTAAACCCCTATGCTAAGAAAAATCTCGCACGATACACTCTTCTTAACTCTTAAAGTAATACATTTATTACAATTGGAAAAGAAAAAAAACTTTTCTGTATGGCTCAGATATATAGGTATCTTTTCTAAAGCATTACAATTGGAGTTTTACAAATTTAGTTTGTGGCCATCTTCTCAGAAGTGTTTACACATCAAGAAAAGTACATCTGGCCCTTGGCTCTATTCTATTTTTGCACTTTAAAAAGTGCCAAGGAAAGTCCATTGTCTACCACCTGTCAGATGCAGGTCACTTCTACCTTCCCTTGGGGGGCTTTTTCATCAGACAACTTTACATTGCTCTGACCCTTGTGTTCCATATTTCCCCCAAAGCTTTGTGGTTTTAATTTTCACTAGCACTTTGGGGTTTCAAGTGTACTAACCTCAGTTGCTGGGGAAGGGAATGGCAATCCACTCCAGTATTCTTGCCCGGAGAATTCCATGGACAGAGAAGCCTGGTGGGCTACAATCTGCAGGGTCACAAAGAGTCGGACACGACTGAGCGACTAACACAACACAACAACCACAACCTCAGTTGCACTGACACTGACCCTGGCTGTTGAGTCAATAGAGTGAATATGGATTTTGTAACGATGGGTCAGTTGTTTATTACTGAACAGAGAATGCGTTTCACATCTCTTGGCACTGTCCCGATTTCATACAATGATACCCTGTTAAATAAAAGTCTTTAACCATACAACTACATTAATTCAATATATGTGATTTTGTAAGATTTTTGATATAAAAGTCTCTCACAAATCAGAAAAAAAAAGTTTTTCAGGCCACATATAAAATGTTCAGTTAACAAAGAGTAGGATCACTGCACATGTATTAATAGTTTACTCACTTGATCTCCTATAAGAGAGAACATGTAGGAGATTCTCTGTGGTTTTAGGATTGCAACAGAGACTTTTGCTTAGCAAAATCTACATTCTCCTTTTGCTCCTTCTGGTGTTAGGGTGTGTTTTCTAGCTTCCTTTGCTGTTAGGTGTGGCCATGTGACTGAATTCTAGCCAACAGAATATGAGTAGGAGTGAGCAGGGCCAGGCCCAGCTCATTAAAACTTCCTATGTGTACTCCATCATGTTTTTTCCTCTTTAATCATTTGAATGTCAGCAGGTAACTAATACAAAATATTTTTACATTTTTTAGTACACAATCATAATCAAAAAATCATCATCACAGCCATTATTAATATAACATCCCCTTGGTTCTGGTCTCTGATTTAAGAGCTAGCTATGCATTAACTCATTTCATCTGAAAAATCCTGTGAGATAGGTGACATAGTAATATTGTTTCCACTTTTCAGCTGAGGAAACTGAAATGTAGTGATGTCAAGCAACTCCCCCAAGGTCGCATAGCAAACAAGTGGCAGGGGTGGGGTTAGCACCCTGCAGTCCCAGTACCAGTTATCTATGCTCTGTGCTATGCTTCTTCCATGACTCTAATTCTTTACAGCTTAGGATCATGGCATCTGGTCCCATCACTTCATGGCAAATAGAAGGGGAAAAAGTGAAAGCAGTGGCAGACTTTATTTTCTTAGGTTCCAAAATCACTGCAGACGGTGACTGTAGCCATGAAATTAGAAGATGCTTGCTCCTTGGAAGGAAAGCTAAGACAAACTTAGAGTACTAAAAAGCAGAGACATCACTTTGCTGATAAAGGTTTGTATAGTCAAAGCTATGGTCTTTCCAGTATAGGTGTGAGAGTTGGACCATAAAGAATGCTGAGTGCCAAAGAACTGACGCTTTAAATCGTGGGGCTGGAGAAGACTTGAGAGTCCCTTGGACAGCAAGGAGATCAAACCAGTCAATTCTAAAGAAAAATCAACCCTGAATATTCATTGGAAGGACTGACGCTGAAGCTGAAGCTCCAATACTTTGGTTACCTGATGTGAAGAGTCAACTCATTAGAAAAGACCTTGATTCTGGGAAAGATTGAAGGCAAAAAAAGAGGGTGACGAAGATGAGATGTTTAGATAGCACCAGTAACTCAGTGGACATGAAACTGAGCAAACTCCGGAAGATGATAGAGGACAGAGAAGCCTGGCGTGCTGCAGCCCATGAGGTCGCAAAGAGTCAGACACAGCTTACTGACTGAACAACAAGAGGTTCAGTCAGAAAGTCCTTGGTAGTTCACAGAATTTTGTCTTCAGCTTTCCCAGCCGTTGAGGTGAGCTGCCATGCCCAGTTCCTTATAAGTCCATTTTTCAGCTAGTAGAACAGCTTCTTGTGTTGGGATTGCAAAACCTCATTTAGTCATCCTCAGTTGTCTTTCGGGGAAGGCAACGGCACCCCACCCCAGTACTCTTGCCTGGAAAATCCAATGGACGGAGTAGCCTGATGGGCTGCAGTCCATGGGGTCGCTAACAGTCGGACAGACTGGGCGACTTCACTTTCACTTTTCTCTTTCATGCACTGGAGAAGGAAATGGCAACCCACTCCAGTATTCTTGCCTGGAGAATCCCAGGGACGGGGGAGCCTGGTGGGCTGCCATCTATGGGGTCACACAGAGTCGGACACGACTGAAGTGACTTAGCAGCAGCAGCAGCAGCAGTTGTCTTTCATTAACAATTCCACCTGCTAATACTTGGAGGCAATTTGAGACAAAGGAAGAAGTAAAAAGCATCATTCAAAGGGATTGCATGGTTTCTTCCTCTCTCCATCTCTCTCTGTAACTAGAAGAGAAAGACTGCTTAGGCTTCTGGCTTACTTGGTGCTGATGAAGACAGAGGCTCACAGGGAAGATCCAGGCACCTCCTCGCCTTCCAAAGCAGACGAGCATGAGCTCGGGATGAACCTCATGGAGTTCCAGGTGGGGGCCACTCCATGAAGTGACTGTCTTGGAGCGCAGCCCTGAGGGATGAAGTAGCCAGAAGTCAGCCCTGCACTCCAGCTTTCAGAAGTTCTGTTTGGGACACAGGCCCCACAGTACCATCATTCTGCGGGGCCTCTTCCTTCACCCTCTGCACGTGGTCTCTTGCTGTCGTTCAGCTGGCAAGTCATGTCTGGCTCTTTGTGTCCCCACCGACAGCAGCGTGTCAGGTTCCTCTCTCCTCCACCTATCTCCAGGAATTTCCTTAATTTCATGTACCTTGAGTCACCACCTTCTCCTTTTGCCTTCAATCTTTTCCAGTATCAAGGTCTTTTCCAAGGAGTCGTCTCTTTGCATCAGGTGACCAAAGTATTGGAGTTTCAGCTTTAACATCAGTCCTTCCAATGAATATTCAGGGCTGATTTTCTTTAGGATTGACTTGTTTGATTTTGCAGTCCAGGGGACTCTCAAGAGTGTTTTCCAACACCACAGTTTAAAAGCATCAGTTCTTCGGCGCTCAGCTTTCTTTATGGACCACCTCTCTCCTCTGTACATTACCATTGGAAAAAAACATAGCTTTGACTATATGGACCTTTATGAGAAAAGTGATGTCTCTGCTTTTTAGTACACTGTCTAGGTTTGTCATAGCTTTCCTTCCAAGGAGCAAGTATCTTTTAGTTTCGTGGCTGCAGTCATTGTCTGCAGTGATCTTGGGGCCCAAGAAAATAAAATCTGTCACTGTCTTCCCTTTTCCCCCTTCTATTTGCCATGGAGTGATGGGACTAGATGTCATGATCTTAGTTTTTCTAATGTTGAGTTTCAAGCCAGCTTTTTCACTCTCCTCTTTAATCCACATCAAGAGGCTCTTTAGTTCCTCTTTGCTTTCTGCCATTAGAGTGGTATCACCTGCATATCTGAGGTTGTTGATATTCCTTCCAGTAATCTTGATTTCAGCTTGCGATTGATCTAGCCCAGCATTTCCCATGATGTACTCTGCATGGAAGTTGACAGTATACAGGCTCGTTTTACTACTCTCCCAGTTTGGAACCAGTCTGTGGTTCCATGTCCGGTTCTAACTGTTGCTTGTTGACCTGCACAGAGGTTTCTCAGGAGACAGGTAAGGTGGTCTGGTACTCCCATCTCTTTAAGAATTTTCCACAGCTTGTTGTGATCCACATAGTCAAAGACTTCAGCATAGTCAATGAAGCAGAAGTAGATGTTTTTCTGGAACTCCTTTGCTTTCTTCATGATCCAGTGGCTGTTGGCAATTTGATCTCTGGTTTCTCTGCCTTTTCTAAATAATGCTTGTACATCTGGAAGTTCTCACCTCATTTATGTCAAAGCCTAGCCTGAAGGATTTTGTGCATAATCTTGCTAGCATGTGAAATAAGTGCGACAATATGGTAGTTTGAACATTCTTTGGCATTGCCTTTCTTTGGAATTGGAATGAAAACTGACCTTTTCCAGTCCTGTGGCCACTGCTGAATTTTCCAAATTTGCTGACATATTGAGTGCAGCACTTTAACAACAATTTTAGGATTTGAAATAACTCAGCTGGAATTTCATCACCTCCACTAGCTTTGTTCATAGTGATGCTTCCTAAGACCCACTTGACTTCATGCTCCAGAATGTTCAGCTCTAGGTAAGTGACCACACTGTCATCCTTATCCCAGTCATTAAATTTTTTTTGACAGTAATTATTTTATTTTTTTTGTTACTGAATATCTTTATTTTTATTTTTTTACTTTACAATATTGTATTGGTTTTGTAGTTCTTCTGTGTGTTCTTGCTGCTGCTGCTAAGTCACTTCAGTCATGTCCGACTCTGTGTGACCCCATAGACGGCAGCCCACCAGGCTCCCCCATCCCCGGGATTCTCTAGGCAGGAATACTGGAGTGGGTTGCCATTTCCTTCTCCAATGCATGAAAGAGAAAAGTGAAAGTGAAGTCGCTCAGTCTGTCCGACTGTTAGCGACCCCATGGACTGCAGCCCANTCTGTGGGAGAGGGAGAGGGTGGGATGATTTGGGAGAATGGCATTGAAACATGTATAATATCATATAAGAAATGAATCACCAGTCCAGTTTCAATGCAGGATACAGGATGCTTGGGGCTGGTGCACTGGGATGACCCAGAGGGATGGTACAGGGAGGGAGGTGGGAGGGAGGTTCAGAAAGGGGAACACGTGTACAACCATGGTGGATTCATGTTGATGTATGGCAAAACCAATATAATATTGTAAAGTAAATAATAATAATAAAGAAAGAGACACATATATCCCATTGTTCACTGCAGCACTATTTACAATACCTAGAACATGGAAGCAACCTAGATGTCCATCGACAGATGAATGGATAAAGAAGTTGTGGTATATACACACAATGGAATATTACTCAGCCATAAAAAGGAACACATTTGAGTCAGTTCTAATGAGGTAAATGAACCTAGAACCTATTATACAGGGTGAAGTGAGTCAGAAAGAGAAAGATAAATACCATAATCTAACACATATACACAAAATCTAGAAAAATGGTACTGAAGAATTTATTTACAGGGCAATAATGGAGAAATAGACATAGAGATAGACTTATGAGCATGGGGAGAGGGGAGGAGAGGGTGAGATGTATGGAAAGAGTAACATGCAAACTTACATTACCATATGTAAAATAGATAGCCAATGGGAATTTGCTGTATGGCTCAGAAAACTCAAAGGGCTCTGTATCAACCTAGAGGGGTGGGATGGGGAAGAAGATGGGATGTACTTTCAAAAGGGAAGGGATGTATGTATACCTATGGCTGATTCATGTTGAGGTTTGACGGAAAATCGCAAATTTCTGTAAAGCAATTATCCTTCAATAAAAATAAATTAATTTTTAAAAACGCTGAGCATGGGCAAATGACTTAAAATTGGATAATTTGGTATGATGCACGGCTTTACAATAGACAAAATATAATACTGGAATTTTAAAATACTATGTTATAGCTTACCAAGATACTTAAGCTAAGTAAAAAGTAAGTATGCAACCTGTGTGTCGAAGTGAAATGAACTGAAGTGAAGTCGCTCAGTCGTGTCCGACTCTTTGCGACCCCATGGACTGTAGCCTACCAGGCTTCTCTGTCCACGGGATTTTCCAGGCAACAGTACCAGAGTGGGTTGCCATTTCCTTCTCCAGGGGATCTTCCCAACCCAGGGATCGAACCCAGGTCTGCCGCATTGTAGACAGACGCTTTACCGTCTGAGCCATAGACAAAATATAATACTGGAATTTTAAAATACTATGTTATAGCTTACCAAGATACTTAAGCTAAGTAAAAAGTAAGTATGCAACCTGTGTTGAAGATTATTTCAATTTATAAATAAATACACAAGGTGGCGCCAGTGGTAAAGAATCTGGCTGCCAATGCAGGAGACGCGGGTTCAATTTCTTGATCGGGAAGGACCCCAGGAAGAGGGCATGGCAACCCACTCCATTATTCTTGCCTGGACAATGCCATGGACAGAAGAGCCTCACAGGCTACAGTCCATAGGGTCGCCAAGAGTCAGACACAACTGAAGTGACTTAGCACGAACGCACACACAGTTGGAAAGGAAAATTACGAAAGTGTGAAATAAATTACATATTTTGTGAAAAGACAAGATAAACTTCAGCAACAAAAATTTCTTCTTTGCCCTTTGCACTCCTCTCTCCTCACTGTGAGTTGTGTGTCTGCATGACCTGTGGATCAGACCTCCCCTGTCAGAGGGAAGACCTGCTCAACCATGAAAAGCAACGTTCTCCCAGAATCAGTAAGACAGTTCCTTACAAGAGAGCGTTCTATCTTGACCTTGTTAGGGGTTACATGACTCAGCACGATGATGCTTAGATATGGATTATGTACACTGTCAGTATTATGTCATTTGATGTACAGCCTTCTTTCTAAAAACTTCCATAACTGTACCTAGACCTCTAATGGACAGAACAGTTCTCAGAACTTTCTGAGATACTCTTCCTTGAAGGTATTAATCCTCACATTTAAATTGAATAAAATTTTCTATTTCTTTCTTAGGTCAACTGGCTAACATTTCACTGACAAAGGAAAATGCATCAAAGTTAAGTATTACTAAATGGATTAATCACAGGTTAGCTTCATTTTCTAAACTTTCCCTTTTATTTTCAAACTTTCTGTAGTTTTTACATGTATTATTTTAATTATTGGGAAAGACAAGAATCAATACTTTCAGCCTTCACTATTTCATAAAATGCTTTTTAATAAAGGAAAGGCAAGTTTTTGAAATGGAAGACACTTTTTAAGCACTTCTACCAAGTACAGAAATCCTCTTCACAGCCCTAGAAGCAAGTCGTTCTGGTATAATGCGTGCGTACAGCTCACAGTCAATATTCTTCAAGAAATGGATACTCAGGGTGACCAACACCCCTGAAAGAGAAAGAGGAGTGTTAATTTATTAAATCTGTCATGTTGTCATAGAGAGCTTGACTCTGTGTTGCCATCAGGATGGGTTGAACTCTGAATCTACAAACACATCCCTCATTCTCCCCCAGCAAGCACACATGCAGATGCCATCTCCATGTGCACACTGGACCTGTACGTCCAGTCCCAAAATCGACACAGTGACAGGTAATTTGACCCAGGTTACAGTTTATAAAAGGGCCCAAGAACTATGGCTAGGGGCTTCCCTGGTGGCTCAGTGGAAAAGAATCCGCCTGCCAATCCAGGAGACATGGGTTTGATCCCCGGTCCAGGAAGATCCCATATGCCGTGGAATAACCAAGCCCATGCATCACCACTATTGAGCCTGTGTTCTAGAGCCCGGGGACGGCAACTCCTGAGGCCCGTGCACCCTCGAGCCTGTGCTCCACAACAGAAGAAGCCACTGCAATGAGAAGCCCAGGAAGCACAACCACAGAGTAACCTCTACTCGCCTCAGCTAGAGAAAAAAGCCCATGCAGCAACAAAGATCCTGCACAGCCAAAAATAGATAACTTAGAAAAAGTTTTCATAGGTTTCAAAAGTTTTTTTAAAATGAACGACGGCTAAAGGTGGAGGTCATTTCAGCCATAGGTAAAACATAAGATGCTAGATGACGAAAAGGAGAACCCTTCAGGAACTAGTTGATCTTTTTCACACAACATTCAGAAAATAACTACTGAAGCCAGGACACAGGGTCCCCCTGGTGAAGAGCTTCTAATATAATGAAGAGATACCACATTCATCTGAGTGATCATAACTAGAGAATAAATCATTGTATAATTTATGAGAATGCTTATTGTTCATAATCGGCATTACCATTGTCTTCTGCTTCTTATGTTCTCATTTTTCTTTCTAAATTTGTCCTTTTCAATTCAATTCATTAAAGAGTGTATTCTGAGCAATTCCATATGAAAAGAACCATGCTGTTTACCTAAACCCACAAATATGAGCAAGTCTAGGCCTTCACAGCTTAATGAAGGAGCACATAGAAATATAATTCAAAGGCTGAGAACAGAAAAGGATCTGCCTTTTTTCATTTATCAAGATACAGCCTTACAAACAAGAGAGAGTTTTGAGATCTTTCATTCAAAACTAAATGTTTGTTTTATCACTAAATTGTATTTTCTTCTCTTTAAACTCCCTTTCAACTTCTTTGTATTTGATTCGCCTTCTGTCTCTTCAATCCTGACAACCACCCGCAGTAATTAGGCAGCTGAAATTCCATAGTACTAAGTCAAAGTCAAGGAGGTAGGGGATCCCCATGGGATGGAGCCCTGGTGGACAAAGGCTACACTGGGGTGAGTCTGGACTCAAAAAACCAGAGAGACCAGACAGTCTTACCTGAGTGTGTCCTGCCAGGGACATGGCCATAACTCACTGGAGGGTCAGTTACACTCACAATCTACTTGTGATTCATTTGGTGACATTATAAGGATGAAGAAATGGAAATTGGAAGAGGGGGAAAAGGCCAATGAAGAGATAAATTTGAAAGAAATGAATGATGGCTTGGTAAAGAAATGCCCACTAGGGAGAAAAGCGACTAGACTCTTGGCGGGGGCAGGGTGGTGGGGGGAGGGGGAGTTGAAGCAGGCCCACTGTGACCGCTCAGTACCCATGCACAGTGGCCTTTGTGGGCCCCTCCTCCATAAAAACATAAGCATGGCATTTTACAATTGTATTGGGATAAACATGAACGTGCTAAAGGATGAATTCATTATTACATAGTAATCATTAATATAATAATTTCCCCCTAATGTAAAAAAGGATTGAAGATGAAATATTTTCACAAGTCCTTAAAAGAACAGTGGGCTGAAAGCTCTGTGCTGTCTGTGTCCACAGGGTGCCTGGGCCCTGACAGGAGGTGCACCAGACACAGGGATGAGCGGTACAAAGTAGTGAATTCGCCACCATAT
The DNA here is from genome assembly GCA_006410675.1 of Oreotragus oreotragus. Lineage (NCBI taxonomy): Eukaryota > Metazoa > Chordata > Mammalia > Artiodactyla > Bovidae > Oreotragus > Oreotragus oreotragus. The sequence goes on along the minus strand of SJYX01020991.1, from coordinate 81,598 downwards.
CATCTCTGGGCTGGCCTGGGCCCCAGCCACATTTCTGTTGGTCAGAGATGGAGCCTTGGAGGAAACCTCTGGTCTGAGGTCTGCAGGAAGCCTCTGGTTTACTCCTATACCGGAAATTAGGACTGTCTCCCTGAAACTAAGCTTTGAAAAACCTTAGTTCCCTGTTGACCTGCCTGCTACAGAAAACCGTGAAACGTCTGCAAGTCACTTACAGTAGTAGCTCACTATATCTTATGTTGCTGTTGAGGCCATCGATTGCTTTCATGTCTTCTGGAGTCAGTTCAAAGTCAAACACCTGGAAGGAAGGAACAATAGCATTACCTCTCCCCCCAGGGAGCCAGCCTTCCCCAGGGGACTAGAGGACTTTCCAACTGGATGGGGACACGAAGAGGGGNTGAGGCCATCGATTGCTTTCATGTCTTCTGGAGTCAGTTCAAAGTCAAACACCTGGAAGGAAGGAACAATAGCATTACCTCTCCCCCCAGGGAGCCAGCCTTCCCCAGGGGACTAGAGGACTTTCCAACTGGATGGGGACACGAAGAGGGGACAGGGAAGCCGTATCTGTCCTCATTTGGACAAAGAATGCCCCTTGTGAAGGATATTCCTTAAGAGCCCCCTGCCCACAGCCCCACTCATCACCTGTATGTTCTCTTTGATCCGCTTCTTGTTGTAACTCTTGGCCAGAACCACAACCCCACGTTGTATCTGGTAGCGAAGGGCAACCAGAGCTGGGGTTTGCTTGTGCTTTTTGGCAATGGCAGAGAGAACCGGGTCCTCCAAGAGAAAGGGGAGGTTTGGATTCACCCTGGAAGGAAATTCAGAAATGCTGAGGAGCTGAGACTTATTTGTAACGTGACTTCCCAAACAGACCAAGTAGGTCCACTCTAGACAGTGCTTCTCAAAGTGTGGCCCATGGACCAACAGCATTAGCATCACTTGGGATCTTGTTAGAAATACAAATTCCATGGCTGAGCTGAATACCAACTGAATCAGAACCGCAACTGCGTCACTTCCGATTCTGTGTTTACAAAGCTGTGCAGGTGATTCAGATGCATTTTTGAGTTGAGGCCAGTGCTGCCAAACAGGTGGATTTTATTTCTTTTTTAACTTTTTTCTTCTTTAACCACCATGAATAGAAAAAGAGAAGGAAAAGACTAGGAATTTTTTTTTTTTTAACTTTTCACTTTTCTAGGGTGTTGATCAAAACTGAATAGTCTCAAAATGAGAGCTATTCATTTCACCGTTAGTCTTCTATGGATGTTTTAAAAAAATGCTTCATATTTGAATTTTTTTCTACCATGATAGATCTGGGAGTTGCATATTACTATCCCAATTTTAAACATAAGGTAAGTGAGGCTAGAAATGCATATTTTTAGAAATGTGTTCATTAGTTAATAGATAAGTAAATCATGACATAAGCTTGTGTCTTTGGTCTCAAAGAGGGATTATATAGAAATTTTAATACAGACACTTGTTCCTGATGAATCTATAAGACTAATACAATGTAGAAAAATTGTCTGGGAACTGGGAAAATGAAACAGAAGAATTCTTTCCATCCTTCCCCCTTTTCCCCTCTGCCTATGAGAGTTATCTGAGTACTGTACGATTTAAACTATTTCATCAAAACTTGAATTTTAAGGAAACTCCCACTTGTCTTCAATAGGATTCAATACCATTCTTTTAATCGTTGGGATCCCAGAGCACTATAGGCAACAAGAACAATATCATGTGACTTGCAGAAATCCAACAGTTTGCTCTGATTGAGATAAGGGTGACATTCCACCTGTAGAATGCCAACAAAGAAGAATGTCAGATTATATGAAAAGGTAATATTAACAGGAAAGAGGAAGATTAAAAGTTTAAAAGGTGCTAAAGGAAAAACTGCAACTTAAATGTAAACTGGAAATATCAATATCAAGAGAAAAACAGAGAAAAGTGTGCTTATACAGTTAATTTTATGATAGACATAAGTGGGAGAACCAATCCAAGATGGAGAAAATCACAAGGTGGGCTTTGCATTTGAGTAACTGTTTCAGAGTAAATATTTCATCTAGTGTTAGCATCACCATGATCTTTTACCTTCGCCCTCTTACCTGGATGATCTTCATCATCTCCAGTACATTTTTCTGTACTGTGCTGCCTGTTTCTGTACTGTACTCATAAATGCCAAGACACCAAGACTAAGGATGCAGTCATTCAAACCCCATACAAACTCTGAAACCCATCTTATATGACTTTTCTTTGGTGGTGGTGGTTTAGTTGTTAGGTCCTGTCCAACTCTTGCAACCCCCATGAATTGTAGCCCTCCAGGCTCCTCTGTCCATGGGATTTCCCAGGCAAGAATACTGGAGTGAGTTGCCTTTTCCTCATCCAGGGGATCTTCCTGACCCAGGAATGGAGCCTACTTCTCCTTCAGTGCAGACAGACTCTTTATTGATGCTCCACTTGGGAAACTCATATGTTCATTGTCTTTCTTCCTGTACACAGTTCCCTCTGAGCACTTTCACATCAACTTCTGGTCATGCTTTCAGCTCAGGGAAACACCTCCTTCCTTTAGTTCTGCATGTCTAGTCTAACCCCTTTCACCTCCATTACCTTCCCTCAGTCCCCACCACCATTTAACAGAAAGGTCTCCCACATTTTCTACCCAGACATTAGCAGACACAGATACCACTGTGAGTCCTAGTCCCTAGAATCTTCTGTCCACAAAGAAGTGGAAGACAGACAGACATCAGGCTCCAGGGCAAGAAGGAGGTTCTGAAGAGCAGGAGGGAGAGGAGCTGCGCTGCTCACCTGGTTGCAGACGGGCTTGTATTTGAGCCCCGGCTTGTTCAGGATCTTCTCCAGCTGCTTGTGGTTGAAGTTGGACACCCCAATGGACTTGGTCAGCCCTGCATCCTTACACTTCTCCAGGGCCTGGGAGGGAGGGGTGGTGAACAGTCATGAACAGTCACTTGGAATGGTCAGTAGAACAAGAATAAAAAAGCTGAAAAACAATCTGTAAAAAAAGCTGAAAAACAATCTGTAAAAAATGTCTCCTGTCCAGAATTAGCATTGATTATAAGGAAGGAAAAAGGGGAAGAAGGTCATGACACAAGAAGAATTACCATCTCCTCTTCAGAAAAACCTCAGAGAATCCTTACACTTCTCCAGGGCCTGGGAGGGAGGGGTGGTGAACAGTCATGAACAGTCACTTGGAATGGTCAGTAGAACAAGAATAAAAAAGCTGAAAAACAATCTGTAAAAAAAGCTGAAAAACAATCTGTAAAAAATGTCTCCTGTCCAGAATTAGCATTGATTATAAGGAAGGAAAAAGGGGAAGAAGGTCATGACACAAGAAGAATTACCATCTCCTCTTCAGAAAAACCTCAGAGAAGACATATCACGTGGAAGGAAATATATGCCTGTCTTACTGACCAAAATTCTCCTCCTCTATTCCTTTCTGTGAACATTTCAGCAATGGTTTCCTCCCCCACAATCCTAGCATCCCAGCCCTTAGATTTATGAACTGCTGAGTCTGATGGTCCACAGCCCATTCTCACAGGTGGAAGAAAGGAAGGAGGTTCCTCCTCTCCGGGTTCCTCCTCTGGTTCTCTCCTCCCTAGACTCACCTCCCATGTGCGACAGAGATCCACTGAGTCAAATATTGGTTTTCCATTTTCATCTGTTGGGAAAAGTGCCTCCCCTGGCTGAAATGGAAGCAGTCATTTTAGAGATGTCACAAAGTAATTTCTCCACATTTAGCCAGCCTGCCAGGCACCAGGGATTAAACCTTCATGAGGTAGGTTTATACATTTCTAGATACTGATATTTGCAGTGACTGCATATGGAGTTTTAAGCAATGTCTTTAAAGGGAGGCTTATCCTAATCTCTTACACATACTATCTGTTGTAATAAATATAATTTTTCTAGATCCTATTGGGACTCATATTGGCTTATGTGAATTTTGTTTGTTTCCTATAATTGCCTCTTTTGAAATGTCTCTTTTGAGCTGGGAATGGCAGTAAGCTATATGGCTTTATTTCCAGAATAAAAATTTCAACCTTGACCTGGGCTAGATAATCAGACTTCCTTTTCCCTCTGAGCATCTGATACCCTAGGGCAGGCATATGAGCTAGCAACGCTCTTCTTAAGTTGATATGGAATGTGGATGATCCAGACATGTTTTCAAATGTTCATGACCATGAGTTTTGAGCTGTCCCAAGGCCATATTTGCCACCATTTGAAAATGTTCAGTAAAAGCAAAGCAAACCTAGAGGACTGCTTTGATAAAGGGTTTTTTTGTTTGTTTGTTTGTTTGTTTGTTTTTAAGACATTTCTGAAGAGTACTACAAATCATTAGATCTCCATGGTTGGGACCTGCCATCTTCATAGTCCTCCAAGCTATTTTGCATCAGATGGCTTGAGTAGATTTCTATAACTGAAAATCAAGAGTTCTACATAATACAGTTCTTAGTGGTTGAGTGCAGTCTACAAACATCTGAAAACAGACATCAGTGTAGGCAAGGCTTCCCAAGTCCCTATAAAGGCTGGGAGGTTTAGACTTACACAGAAAGAGCACCAAATCTGCTCAACAAACATCTGAAAACAGACATCAGTGTAGGCAAGGCTTCCCAAGTCCCTATAAAGGCTGGGAGGTTTAGACTTACACAGAAAGAGCACCAAATCTGCTCAACCTGAAAGAGTTTAACACCCCACTCACACCTATGGACAGATCAACTAACCAGAAAATTAACAAAGAAACGCAAACTTTAAATGATACAATAGACCAGTTAGACCTAATTGATATCTATAGGACATTTCACCCCAAAACAATGAATTTCACCTTTTTCTCAAGTGCTCACGGAACCTTCTCCAGGATAGATCACATCCTGGGACATAAATCTAACCTTGATAAATTCAAAAAAATCGAAATCATTCCAAGCATCTTTTCTGACCATAATGCATTAAGATTAGATCTCAATTACAGGAGAAAAACTATTAAAAATTCCAACATTTGGAGGCTGAACAATACGCTTCTGAATAACCAACAAATCACAGAAGAAATCAAAAAAGAAATCAAAATGTGCATAGAAATGAATGAAAATGAAAACACAACAACCCAAAACCTGTGGGACACTATAAAAGCAGTGCTAAGAGGAAAGTTCATAGCAATACAGGCATACCTCAGGAAACAAGA
>SJYX01020991.1:57416-75374 GCA_006410675.1 Oreotragus oreotragus | reverse complement strand
TGTGGGGGGGGGGGTGGGAGGGGGGTTCATGTTTGGGAGTTCGTGTAAAAAAATAAATAAATACAAAAAAATAAAAATGAAAAATAAAGAAGGGGAGGGAGGAGGGAGGGGGGTTCAGGATGGGGAACACGTGTATACCTGTGGCAGATTCATGTTGATGTATGGCAAAACCAATACAATATTGTAAAGTAGTTAACCTCCAATTAAAGTAAATAAATCCATATTAAAAAATAAAAAAATAAAAAAAAAAAAAAGAAAGAGAAGATAAACTCATCATGTTCAATGTAAGGCAGTGTCATGCTCACCATGGCTGCACCAAACTCTGGATTCATGAAATCCCCAGAAACTCAGGAGTCATAATCTTGACTACATTGAACTTGCCTATTTTTATTTTCACAAGTTTTTGAGTCAGATTATTTAATTCCCTTCTCTGGGAAGCAGGTAACGTATTCAAAGAAACTCAGAAAAAAGATAAAATAAACTGATAGTAACACACACACACACAAAAAGATTATCACAAATGATTATTTGGGAGGATTCTGTTGTAGGGAGGGCTTCCCTACAACCTATTAAGAAAAATCTTGTCAACCACCCATGCAAGTTTATAATCATTCTGAGGCAAGAAAAAATATATATGTGATTGATTTTAAAAATAGATTGCCAACCTTCAGAGCCACTGGAAAATGAATAATATAGAGATCGACATAGTCCAGTTGAAGATTATTCAGTGACTTTTCCAAGGCTGGTCGGACCAGTTCTGGACGAAGAGAAGTGGACCAAAGCTGCAGAAGTTAAACAATAGAAGCTGTGTTAAATTAATTCTTTAGGTAATTTGGTGGGGGGTATGGGAGGCCCTAAATGTGAGGCTGAAGAGATCTTAATTCCCTAGTTAGGGATGGAACCCAGGCTCATGGCAATAATACACTGAGTCCCAACCACTGGACCCCCAGGGAATTCCAATACTTCAGGTAATTTTTTTTCTTCTTTCATCTAATATTTAGACATTTGGGGGCTTCTCTGGTAGCTGAGACAGTAAAGAATCTGCCTGCAATGCAGGAGACCCAGTTTTGATCCCTGGGTTTGGAAGATCCCCTGGAGAAGGGAATGGCAACCCACTCCAGTATTCTTACCTGGAGAAGATCCCCTGTAGAAGGAGACCCACTCCAGCATTCTTGCCTGGACAATTTCATGGACAGAGGAAACTGGCAGGCTACAGCCCATGGGGTCACAAAGAGATGGACACAACTAACGGACTATGTCTAACACTTTAGACATTTTTACTGATTAAAACAAATGACCTCAAGAAAGATACTCATTTTCCTTTTGAAGTCCTTTTTGATCTAACTTACCCATGTAAGCTTTATTATTTGCTTAAATTATCATCAGTTGAATCAGACATAGTCTTACATCAATCACAATGGAGTGAAATGAAGGAAGAGATAAAAATAATTATTGAAAAATTACCATCTTCATCATCTGATTATGTTTGATAGAATGTGAAACCTGCTTAAGAAATTCTAGAAAGTCTACCAGGTGATAAGGAAAGCTATAATCTGACAACTGTTCTCTCTGATTCATTCACCCATACTAAATCACATTGCTCTGGTATAGGCTCAGAGAAGCAAGTGACTAATTTAAAATTAAAATTTGAACACACCGATGATGAGAAGGGTATAATCACATTCTTCCTTTGGTGGGAGAGTATGGTTTGGTGGAGCAGGATATTAGATTTAATATATAAATATATGTGAAAAAAGTTGTAGCAATAAGCACCATTGACCTGATCCTATTACCTAATTGTCACCTGCACACAATCGCTTACACACATGTGCACACAGAAAACACACAGCACCTTTGAAGTGTAGAATACGTCTTTTCTCTTCACAGTGCCATCAGCAATCTTGCTTCGAATGGCCTGGCCAACCTGCTCTTCATTTTGGTACAAATGAGCACAGTCAATATGGCGGAACCCAGCCTCTATTGCAAATTTGGTGACCTCCAGAGCTTCACTCTTAGGAACCTACATAAGCAACAAAAATACAAGGTAAATATCCACACGATTAAGAGATTGCTAAGACCCAGGTTGATCTTCCCAAGAACCCACTTTTTTGTGTGCCTTTGGTTAGTTCTGTATGTGTGGTGAGGTAGCCATGACAGTTTCCCTGATTGTTGTTGCTCAGTCACCACGTCGTGGCCAACTCTTTGAGACCTCAGAGACTACAGCATGTCAAACTTCCCTGTCTTTTGCTATCTTCTGGAGTTTGCTCAAACTCATATCCATTGGGTCAGTGATGTCGTCCAACCATCTCATCATCTGTCGTCTGCTTCATTCCTAGTAAGTAGCTAAATGGACATGCAGAAACATTTAATACCAGGCAATCAGTGGTTGATTGCTGGCATCAGCAAAACCACTTCAAGTTTCAGAAATTTGCTGGAAGAAATCATGAGACTCAGTATAAGGTTGTAGTCATGGATATGATTTATACTGTGAGATGTTTGAAGCAAAATCAATAAAGGTGTAAGTTGTCTGGTAAAAAAAGCAGGTGAAAGCTATTGAGACCTCTGTTTACTAGTGAAGCCACACAGAATACACTAAATAAAAACTGTATCTATTCAAGGTGTACAAAGCTATATTTTCATAAAAGATCCATTGTTGATGATTACCAACACTCCTCTTATGACCAAGCACTGAAAATTATACTTTAATAAAAACATATTGCGACACCCAAAGAAACATTACAAAACCTTTCCTGTAAGATTGTAGCTTATCCCCTCAAACGATACTATATTTTCCATTAGAAGAAGCTTCCAAGCAGAAACAGAAGTACAGGCAAAACACAGCTGAAGTGTCTTGCTTAGCACCAAGCAGGCACCCCAGAGTAGAAAAGAAATTGTCTCCCATTAGTTTTCAGTCACCACATCTTTGAGAACTTTAACTCAAACATTTCTCTGGGTAATGTCTTTTCAGAAGGAGCAAGGAATTTTTGAACTAATTAAATACACAGAGAAACCCCACCATTGCAATCCCCCTCAAAGCAAAGCAGTTGACAGTGTTCTTGACAGCTGAGCCTCACCTCTTCTGCCAATCTGGGAAAGAGGTAAAAAATGGAGGGGAACCCAGAGTAATCTGCAGGTGAGCACAGCCTCAGATCTTGATGCAGAGTGAAGACTGGATGCTCTCTCCCCTTTCATAGGGCATGGTTCTAGCCTGGTTACTGGAACCTCGTGATCCTCCCAGAGTCACACAGGAGTTCAGTGCTTGACAACCCAAGTCCCTTCCTCTCATGTTACATTTACTTATTATTTATATCTCAACCCACAGCCACTAATGTTACCTCTGGAGGTGCAAAGGTTCCAAATCCCAGGACAGGAATGAAATGGCCATCATTAAGCTTCACTCGCTGCTCTTTGGGATCCATTGTTTGTTGCTCCACTGAGTAAGCAGACTGATTTTTTTTCTTTTGCCTTCAGAGGTTATAAATAACAGGAAGTTAACGCCCCAGCTGACTGTCCAATGTTAGCAGACACGCTGTAGGAGGAGAAGGATTAAATGAGTCCTACGGGGTAAAAGGAGTATTTAACCACTTAGCTTGTTTGTTTTTTCTTATCAGAATATCTTAAGTTATATAATGATGAGATGTGCAGAACAATTATTGACCATAGGTTACACAGAAACCTCCAATGCCAGTCATTTCATTTTTCTAATTAAGAAGTCCACTCTTGATCAAACATCATTTGAAACAACTATCTTGTAGTACATACAAACACACAATTTGAAAGAATGTTTAATAAACATTTTTCAAAATGTAATCCCATAATAAAGAATAAAAATGTCAAATGAAAACAAACTGCCTTTTTACATTTCCCACCAGCAAAATTATTTTGCTTTATAGACCTGTACTGGTGGAAGTTTTAGTTGCTAAGTCCTGTCTGACTCTTTTACAACCCCATGGACTGTAGCCTGGCAGGCTACTCTGTTCATGGAATTTCCCAGCAAGAATACTGGAGTGGGTTGCCATTTACTATACCATGGGAAATTCCTGACCCAGGGAATTTAACTCACGTCTCTTGCAACTCCTGCATTAACAGTCAGATTCTTTAACACTGAGCCACCTGAGAAACCCTTACAGATCTGACAAGGGTAAAATCCTGAAAAGGATACCTAAACCAGACATTTGGCAAGATGTTTATAGGAGACTAAATATTAATAACTATTGGTTACCATGTGCAGTGTGCAAACAGACTCTGAGTGTTTATACCATGGGCTTTGTTACATAATTTTTTACAAAACACTCATAATGTAACTGACAAACATTTACATAATTTACTATCCTGCTCAACATTATTCATAAAAGGAAAACCTATAAACAACTGAAACTGCAACAAAATTGAGAAGATTAAGGGAAATCATGATGCACTAGTACAAGGGGATGTTGTGAAGGAAAATATAGTTTAACACATAGAGTGATGTCAGCAGAATAGTGAGCTAGGAGGAGTGAAGTCTCCCTTGGAGAAGGAAGTATGGAAATAGGAAGCAGCTAAAAAATCAGGCATTCTGGGAAACAGTCAAAGATCTACAGCTACAAAGTGAACATGCAACCAGGAAAGATCCAGAAATGTGGAAGGACATTTCTGTGTGTTTTTATTCACATTAACCTCTCCTCTGACTTGTACAGTGGTGTCTTGATCTGTAAATGGCAGCAGCTCAGCACCCAGTTGCCTCCCTCAAAACAAACTGATGACAGAAATCCTTATGTGCAAAGTTCCCACATACTTGGGGGCTGACTGAAGACTGGTGTCCATTTCACTTAACTCTGAACTTAAACTGAAGAGCAGCTGGGGTGGCTCCTTACGGCTGCAGAGGGATTTATATATGTGGGTACAGGGACAAGGGAGTAACGGTGGAGACACATGTTAAACACTGAGTATAACAGGTGTGGATTTGGGGGATAGTAAAGCATTCAAAAGCAGTCATAAATTCCCCAGAACCAGAGTCATCCATGGGTCAGCTACACTGTTGACTCAGAAACAAACTCAGTTGCAGATGACACCACCCTTATGGCAGAAAGTAAAGAAGAACTAAAGAGCCTCCTGATGAAAGTGAAAGAGGAGAGTAAAAAAGTTGGCTTAAAGCTCAACATTCAGAAAACTGAGATCTTGGCATCCAGTCCCATCATTTCATATCTAATAGATGGGGAAACAGTGGAAACAGTGGCAGGCTTTATTTTTTGGAGCTCCAAAATCACTGCAGATAGTGATGGCAGCAATGAAATTAAAAAATTCTTACTCCTTGGAAGGAAAGTTATGACCAACCTAGACAACAACCTAGATGTCCATCAGCAGATGAATGGATAAGAAAGCTGTGGTACATGCACACAATGGAGTATTACTCAGCCATTAAAAAGAATACATTTGAATCAGTTCTAATAAGAGGGATGAAACTGGAGCTGATTATACAGAGTGAAGTAAGCCAGAAAGAAAAACACCAATACAGTATACTAACACATATATATGGAATTTAGAAAGATGGTAATGAGGACCCTGTATGCAAGACAGCAAAAGAGACACAGATGTGATGAGCAGACTTTTGGACTCTGAGGGAGAGGGAGAGAGAGAGGGTGGGATGATTTGGGAGAATAGCACTGAAACATGTATACTATCATGTAAGAAACAAATCGTCAGTCTATGTTCAATGCAGGATGCAGGATTCTTGGGGCTGGTGTATGGGGATGATCCGGAGGGATGATGTGGGGTGGAAGGTGGGAGGGGGGGTTCATGTTTGGGAGTTCATGTACACCCATGATGGATTCATGTCAATATATGCCAAAACCAATACAGTACTGTAAAGTAAAATAAAGTAAAAAACAAAAAAATAATAAATAAATAAAAATGAAAAAAATAAAATAAAAAGCAGAGACATTGCTTTGTCCATCTAGTCAAGGCTATGGTTTTTCCAGTAGTCGTGTATGGATGTGAGAGTTGGACTGTAAAGAAAGCTGAGCACAGAGAAATTGATGCTTTTGAACTGTGGTGTTGGAGAAGACTCTTGAGAGTTTCTTGAACTGCAAAGAGATCAAACCAGTCCATCCTAAAGGAAATCAGTCCTGAATATTCATTGGAAGGACTGATACTGAAGCTGAAACTCCAATTCTTTGGCCACCTGATGCAAAGAACTGACTCATTGGAAAAGACCCTGATGCTGGGAAAGATTGAAGGTGGGAGGAGGAGGTGACGACAGAAGATGAGATGATTGGATGGCATCACCGACTCAATGGACATGAGTTTGAGCAAGCTCCAGGAGTTGGTGATGGACAGGCAGGCCTGGCATGCTGCAGTCCATGGGCTCGCAGAGTCGGACACAGATGAGCAACTGAACTGAACTGAACTGCCCTTAGTTTCCTGTTGGGCTGATCCTGGACCAGGCACATCAGGGCATGGTACAAATCTGCCAACAGTGGGTGTGTTGTGGTGGTCCAAGTACCCAGTCATGAACATACAGAGGAGGAGAGAGAAAAGGTGTACAATAAAGAAAGGTGGAGCAAGAAAGCTAAAAAAAGAGACAGAGTGGAGAAAGAAAGAGCGCATGACATGAGCCACAAAACTGTTGTTGTTACTGTTTAGTTGGCTAAGTCAAACCCCTCTTCTGTGACAGCATGGACGGTAGCCTGACAGGTTGCTCTGTCCATGGGATTCTCCAGGCAAGAACATGGAGTGGGCCGCCATTTCCTTTTCCAGTGAATCTTCCTGGATCTGAGGTCCAACCTGTATCTCCTGCACTGTCAGGCAGGTTCTTTACCACTGCCCTACCTGGGAAGCCTGATCCATGGAAGGAAGAAAAGAAATCGGCACCAACTCCTCCTGAACAATCACAGGAGCCACACTTAGCTCACAGTGAGTGTCATGACTGTCCTGGGAGGAGCTCCAGGTGGGCAAGAGGACTCTGAGCTCAGCTCCCCCAGGAGCACATCAGGGTCACATCTCCTAATAACATGCGGCAACAGCAGGAAGCGTTGTCCACACCAGGGCTGTAAAGAACTGTCCCCACAGAGCTGGGTGGGAAGGGAAGAGAAGCCGGCAGATGAGGACTGAACCCTGGGAGGGCCCCAGACAAGATGGGTGACAGGGGCTCAGAGGTCCTCCCTGGAGAGACGCGTGCACACCACACACTGAGCACTGCAGCCCTGGGATGACCCTGGGAGGTCACGACCCCACAGCTGCTGTGAACCCAGGTGGACCCGCAGGAAGCCTGGGAACCCGACTCCTTTCCTGAGACGTACACTCGCTCCTGCTCCTGGAACAGGCTGAGAGGGTGGCCAGACGCTGCCCAGGACTCAGCCAGTTTACTGGGCAGCCTGTGTGCCCCTCAGCCCACAAATGCCCCTTCAGCACCTCTGGATCCAGTTCACTCTCCCTGGGGCAAGGGCCACCCATGCTGGGCAGAGTGGGCAATGGGGGATACAGATACAGCTCAGACCAGCAGGATTTCTGGATGGGCCAGGGTGGCTATCAGCTATCAGAGAGGGGCCCGAGGAGCAGTGTTCTGGAAATATCTTTCTCCATTTCCCTCTGAGTAAAGTCCTTTAAAAGCCTATGTGAAAAGGACCCTCCGCTCCACTGGCTGTCTGACTTGTCTTCAGCTCCTATCTGCTCACCTCACTAAACTCCACCCACATCAGCAGACTTGCTGGCCCTTAAATGTTCCATGAACACCCTTCCTTCCTGGAACAAGTGTTTTCTGTTCCAGAGAAATGCAGGGAACCACTGTCTCTATTTTCAAGGCTGTTTGACACAAATGAAAATTTGTGTGGGGTGAATGATAGTTTGTGTCTCTGCCTAACAGAAGTACAGAAATGAGAGAGATTGTGCAGAATTATCTCAACAGACACTTACCCATTTCTAACAGTTAAATTCTCCTGATTTCATTCAGTCTCATTCTCCATGAGACTAATGACTCAAGACATTTCTCATTTCAGTTATTGACATTTGTTGATATAACAATGTCTTTCTAAAGAATATTCAGTAAAGTTTTGCAGAATGACCACTGAATAAACTCAAAATGTGTAAGGATTCATCAAAATCCTGAGCACGGGCAGACAAATAAGAAATTACATAAATGACTAATATGTGCTGCTTGCTATACAGGAAGCAAAATATAATACTGGATTTTTTAAATCATATTTTTACCTTACCAAGATACTTAGGCTATGTTTCAAAAGAAGTATACAAACTGTAGATTGAAGTTTATATGTCTTTGTAAATAAACAAACACACACATTTGTGAAGTAAAATCACAATGTAAATGCACCAAAGGAAGTGTTTTTGAGTGGGTAAACACAGCTGATCATCATTCCCTATCCTGTCCCTTTCTATCTAGATATTCTGTCATATATCTGTATTATTTCAATCATCAGGAAAAAGAGTATTCTTACTTTGAAGTCTATGCTATTTCGTAAACAGTTTATTTTTTAAAGGAAAGGCATGGTTTCAGAAAGTTCAGACACTTTAAACTTCTCCTTCAGGCACAAAAATTTTCTTAACCACCCTAGAAGTAAGAAGTTATCAAAGAACCACAGTGAGAGCTGAGAGGCAATATTATTCAGAGAATGGATACTCAGGGTGACTGACACCACTGGAAGACAAAGAGATGGATTCATTCATGAAATCTGGCTTCATTATAACATAGTTTTATAATTAATATAAATATCATTTTCCCCTGATGTGAAAATAATTAAACATTAAACATGTTCACTGATCCCTGAAAGAATAGTGGACTGTAGGCACTGTGCCCTTTGCATTTCCTGGCTCCCTGGGCTCTGAGAGGAGGTACACCAAGCACAGGGATTAGGGGCACAAAGTAGTGAATTTATTCACCACAATGTCAACTGTGGGAATTTTACTGATGGTCTGTCCTGGGCTCCAATCTCATTTCTGCTGATCAAGGATGGAGCCCTGTAGGAAACTTCTGGTTTGAGGTCTGCACGAAGTAACTAGCTGACTCCTATGTTGGAAGACTCCTATGCTGGACTGTCTTTTCTTTCAATCTTGAAAAGAGGACTGACTTAAGGACTGACTGAAGCTTTTAAAAAGCTTAGTTCCCCTGCTTACCTGTCCGCTACAAAAAACAAACAAAAACCAAAAAAACCTCTGTGTGTGAAACAGTCACTTACATTAGAAATTCATAATATCTTATATTTCTGTTGAGGCCATCAATTGCTTTCATGTTATCCGGACTCAGTTCAAACTCAAACACCTGGAAGGAAAGAGCAATCATGTTAACCTCTCCCAGAAGGAGCTGGCCTCCTCCTGGTTACTGGAGAACTTTCCAGCTAGATGGAGACAAGAAGAGGGGACAGGGAAGATGTGTCTGTCCTAGTTTCCAGGAGAACAACCTAGGATCCTCTGATGAATTCTCACCTCTCCTTTCCACACCTTCTCCTACTCTATCCACCTTACAAACATTGTGCATCAGTCCCTTATCCTTCTGAGTGAATCACTTGTGACAGAAAACAAACTAAAATTTGCTTTTTCCAATCACACTGCTTTAGACACTCCTGACTCGATACTGAACCTGAGCTGACATTAGACTGATTGCCTTTCCTCAACACGCCCTAAGGGTGACAGCATTCTGCTGAAGCAGTATGGGAAGGAGGCTCCCTGTGAAAGCCTGTTCAAGAATCTGATATGAAACTTGCTCACTATCTAATATAATAAATCTAACAAAACCTATATGTCAATGCCTTAGTAGAGAAGACCCTTGTGTTGGGAAAATGTGCTGGAGAAAAAAATGGCAACCCACTCCAGCATTCTTGCTTGGAGAATAGCAAGGACAGAGGAGCCAGGTGGGCTACAGTCCATGGGGTTACAAAGAGTCGGAGACAACTAAAGCAACACTTTAGTGTAAACAGTTACGAATGAAAAGTGTTTAAAATATTAAAGAACACAAATTATTAAAAATTCACATCACAGTCATGAAAAAAAAAGCTTAACTTTCTAAAGAAATAAATTTTCCAGAGTGATCTAGTGATTCAGTACAACATGAATCAAAGACTTAAACACATAATCTTTTGTGGAAAGCAGTAAAGTAATACTAAATTTTAAATAAAAGAACAGCTAGTCAATAGCAGTCAAGACATCCTTAAAGAGAAATGTACCATTCTAAGGAAGAACACTTATTTTTCCATTTTAAAAACACAGAACAGAAAACTGAATAGTTAAATAGAAGAGAAGGGCCACAAATGTACTTATGGACACTTATTATATGACAAAGTTGATTAAAAAAATCTATGAAATACATAGATGCTTAAATTTCTATTTAAATAAATAAACATATAGGCAATCATTTTTATATCATATTAGAAAGTCAGTTTCAGGTATATTTTTGAATGCGATTTCAATGGAAACAGAAAAACAATTTTTCAGGGGATCATGTACCTGACCCTTGACATGGCCTGACCTGTAATTTGCAATGGAGACTGAAGTTTGCCAAAAGAAGTGGTGACTTAGTTCTGAGCTGAGACAATGACATGGATTTTTTCCCACTCCCTGGCTTGAAATTACAGTGTTGTCCTGAGATGAAAACCAAGTTAGTTGACCAGGTTCTAGCCAAATATATATGAAAAACTACATGGAGAAGCATGCAGGCTCCTCTAACAAGAGTCATATCCAACTGCTAAAGCAGAACTGCCAAGCTGTACTGAACTGAACAGCAAATGCACGGGAGCACAGCCAAGAGGACAACAGCTGACCTGAGTGCAGGTGGAATCTCAAACCAGAGAATCAAGAGACACAAAACTGATCTCTGCATTAAATCTTAAAACTGGAGAGTTTCTGTACACCTATGCTTAAGGGCACAGTAATGCTGTTCGGAGAAGGCGATGGCATCCCACTCCACTACTCTTGCCTGGAAAATCCCATGGACAGAAAAGCCTGGTAGGCTATAGTCCATGGGGTCGCGAAGAGTCGGACACGACTGAGCGACCTCACTTTCACTTTTCATGTTCATGCATTGGAGAAGGCAATGGCAACCCACTCCAGTATTCTTGCCTGGAGAATCCCAACGACGGCGGAGCCTGGTGGGCTGTCGTCTACGGGGTTGCACAGAGTTGGACATGACTGAAGCGACTTAGCAGTAGCAATGCTCTGTTACACAGAAAACAGAGAGACACCGTGCAAAAGTGGACAAAGTCTTGAAGAGGAACTTCACAAAGACAGAAACTCAAGAAGGTTAAATATATGAAGATGAAACCTTATTAGTATTTAGGAAAATGAAAAATAAAATCACTATGGTTTGAAGATTAAAGATTGCTGCCATAATTTTGGTACCCCAAAATTCGCATGTGGATGGTGTTAGAAATGGAGCCTTTGAGGGGTGATTAGGTCATCATGGTGGAGCCTTTTTGATGAGATTTCAACAACATCATGGTCATATAAGAAACTTGGGAGAACTCTGCTGCCCACCTCAACTATGTTAAAATACAAGAAGAAGCCTGGAGGAGGGCCCTCACCTGACCAAGAGTGCACCCTGACCTCAGACCTCTAGCTTCAAATTTGTGAGAAACAAATTTTCATTGTTTCTAAGACACCAAATCTGTGGCATTTTGTTAAAACAGTCCAAAAGGCATAAAAGAATCACATAGTGCAGTTTTGTCCATTGAGAACAAAGGTAAGAAGACATCATTTGTACAAAGCGATAGGATAAATTGCACCCCTAGCACTGGAACTAAAATCTCTATTTTCTGTCCAAATTTATCTTCTTGGACTCCAAAATCACTGAAGATCGTGACTGCAGCCATGAAATTAAAAGACCCTTGCTCCTTCTAAGAAAAGCTATGACAAACCTAGACAGCATATTAAAAAGCAGAAGCATTACTTTACTGACAAAGGTCCATCTAGTCAAAGCTGTGGTTTTTCCAGCAGCCATGTATGGATGTAAGAGGTGGACTGTAAAGAAAGCTGAGTGCCAAAGAACTGATGCTTTTGAACTGTGGTGCTGGAGAAGACTCTTGAAAGTCCCTTGGACTGCAAGGAACTTAAACCAGTCAATTGTAAAGGAAATCAGTCCTGAATATTCACTGGAAGGACAGATGCTGAAGGTGAAGCTCCAATACTTTGGCCACCTGATGCAAAGAACTGACTCATTGGAAAAGACCCTGATGCTGGGAAAGATTGAAGGCAGGAGGGAAAGGGGAAGACAGAGGATAAGATGGTTGGATGGCATCACCAACTCAATGGACATGAGTTTGAGCAAGCTCTGGGAGTTGGTGATGGACAGGGAAGCCTGGTGTGCTGCAGTCCATGAAGTGGCAAAGAATCATACATGACTGAGTGACTGAACTGAACTGAATTAAACCCTCCACAGCCAGGCCACCTCTCCTATTGCCACAGCAGGAGGAGAAAACCATCAGAAATACACACACGGCATTCATACACAGGGAAGAACCGGTAAATCATCTTAACTCAAGGAAAGTCTTGAGAGACAAAGAATGACCCTCGTGAAGGATATTCCTTAGGAGCCCTCTACCCATAGCCCAACTCGTCACATGTATGTTCTCTTTGAATCGTTTCTTGTTGTAACTCTTAGCCAGAACCACAACCCCAAATTGTTTCTGATAGTGAAGGACAACCAAAGCTGGAGTTTGCCTGTGCTTTTTGGCAATGACACAAAGAACCAGGTCCTCCAAGAGAATGGGGTGGTTCACATTCACCCTGGAAGGAAATTCAAAAATCCAGAGGAGCTGAGACTAAGTACTCAGTCTGTGAGTAGTTTTCCCAGACAGATTAAGTAGTGCTTCTCAAAGTATGGTCCATGGACCAGCATCATCAGTATCACCTGGGATTTTGTTAGAAATACAAATTTCATGGCTTAGCTAAAGACTAACTGAATCAGCATCTCAACTCTGTCACCTCTTATTCTGTGTTTACAAAGCTCTGCAAGTATTTGGACGCATTATTGACCTGAGACCAGGATTGCTAAAGTTGTGGGTTTTTTCTTTAATTCTCAGAGGTTGTTTTTCTTCTATAATCAAGCGCATGAACACAGAAACAGAAGGGAAAGAGCAGGGATTTTTTAAAATTTCACTTTCCTGCTGCTACTGCTGGTAAGTTGCTTCAGTCATGTCTGAATCTGTGCGACCCCATAGATGGCAGCCCACCAGGCTCCCCCATCCCTGGTATTCTCCAGGCAAGAACACTGGAGTGGATTGTCATTTCCTTCTCCAATGCATGAAAGTGAAAAGTGAAAGTGAAGTCGCTCAGTCGTATCTGACTCTTAGCGACCCCATGGACTGCAGCCTACCAGGCTCCTCTGTCCATGGGATTTTCCAAGCAAGAGTACTGGAGTGGGGTGCCATTGCCTTCTCTGTTCACTTTCCTAAGGTATTAATAAAAAGTAAGTAGTCTCAAAATCAGAGACATTTATTCCCTCATTATTTTTCTTTAGATATTTACATAAGTGGTTCAAGTTTGTTTTTTTCTATCATAATAGACCTCACAATTGCATATTATTATCCCAATTTTACACATAAGGTAACTGAAGCTTGGAATTTCTATTTTTAGAAATGTTTTATTAGTTAATAACTACATAAATCATGACATAAGCTTGTGTCTCTGGTTCCAACTAGGGGATTATATACAGATTTTAAAGCAGACGTTTGTTAATGATGAGTTTACAAGCTAATCAGTTCAGTTCAGCTCAGTTCAGTCGCTCAATCATGTCCAACTCTTTGCGACCCCATGAATCGCAGCTAATACAATGTACAAAAAAAATGGCTGGATGATGGGAAGTTAAAAGAAAAGAAAATATTCCATCCATCCTTTCTCTCCCCTTTGCTATGAGAGTTATCTGAGTACTGTATTTTAAAATATCTCATCATGTGTTCCCCATCCTGAACACGTGTATACCTGTGGCAGATTCATGTTGATGCATGGAAAAACCAATACAATATTGTAAAGTAATTAACCTCCAATTAAAATAAATAAATTTATATTTAAAAAAATAAAATAAAATATCTCATCAAAAATTGAATTTTAGAGAAACTCCCTCTTATCTTCAATAAGATTCAATACCATTCTTTTACTCTTTGTGATCCTAGCATACCATAGGCTAAAAGAACAATATCATGTGACTTGCAGAAATCCAACAGTTTGCTCTGGTTGAGATAAGGGTGACATTCCACCTATAGAATGTCAACAGAGACGAGTGTCAGATTATTTGAAAAGGTGATATTAACATAACAGAGGCAGATTAGAAGTTTTCAGTGCCTAAAGGAAAGATTGCAACATTAAATGTAAAATGGAAATATCAAAATCTAGAGAGAAGTAGAGAAAAGTGTCTTTATACAGTTAATTTTATGACAGACCATGGATGGGAGAACCAGTCCAAGCTGAGTAATAAAAAGGTGTACTCTATATTTGAGTAGATATTCCCAGGTAAATGTTTTATCTTCTGTTAGCATCACCTCTAGCCTTTAACTTCACCCTCTACCCTGGATGACTTCAATCATCTCCAGCACATTTTCTGTTCTGTGCTCTCTGTTGAGACTCATAAAGGCTAAGACACCAAGACTAAGGATTCAGCCATCAGAACCCCACACAAACACTCCCACTCATCTCAGCTGATTGGTTACTTTATTAATTTACTTCCCATTCAATGTTTTCATGGCCTTCTTCATACACAAAGTTCATTCCAGGGCACTTTTCCATCCAATCTTGTCATCCTTTAATCTCAGGGAAATACCTCCTACCTCTAGTTCTAGATTCTACCCAAAATTCAGAAGGTTTCCCTCCCTACCTTTTCCATCCAGATTACATAGAGATACTACTTTGGGTCCTATTCACACCACCCAGACAGAGACTCTGCTCTCTAGAGTCCTCTGTCCCACAAAGGTCAGATGAACAGGACGGAAGGACAGACAGACATCTGGCTCCAGTGTAAGAAGGAGGTTCTAAAGAGCTGGAGGGAGAGGAGTCGAGCTGCTCATCTGGTTGCAGACAGGCTTGTACTTAAGCCCCAGATTGTTCATAGTCTTCTCACAATCTTCTGTGGTTGAAGTGGGACACCCTAATGGACTTGATCAGCCCTGTGTCCTTACACTTCTCCAGGGCCTGGGAGGGAGGGGTGGTGAGTAGTCACTTGGAATGGGCAAGAACAAGAATAAATGCTGAAAAAATCAACAAACATGGTCACCATCAAGAATTAGCATTGAGTATCAAGAGGAAAAAGGAAAGAAAGTCATCACATCAGTTGAACAATTAGTATTTCTGCCTTAAAAAAAAAAAAAAAAAAACCCGAAGATGATATATCACATGCAAGGAAAGAACTGCCTTGTCTTCATTGTCCAAAATTCTCCATTTCATTCCTCTATGTGAACATTTCAGCAACGGTTTCCTCCCCACAACCCCAGCATCCCAGCCCTTAGATTCATGAATNTCACATGCAAGGAAAGAACTGCCTTGTCTTCATTGTCCAAAATTCTCCATTTCATTCCTCTATGTGAACATTTCAGCAACGGTTTCCTCCCCACAACCCCAGCATCCCAGCCCTTAGATTCATGAATTGCTGAGTCTGATGGTCCACAGCCCATTCTCACAGGTGGAAGCGATGAATGAGGTTCTCCCTCTCCTGACTCCTCCACTGGTTCTCTCCTCCCTGGACTCACCTCCCACGTGTGACAGAGATCCAACGAATCAAATATCAATTTTTGATTTTCATCTTTTGGAAATAATTCCTCCCCTGAGTGGAACAGAAGCAGTCATATTAGAGATGTGACAAAATAATTTCTCCACGATTAGCCAGGCTGCAAGGCACCAGGAATTAAATCTCCATGAGGTAGGTTTATAACTTTCTACATACTAATATTTGCAATGTGATTTTGTATGGAGTTGTAAGCAATGTCTATAGGAAGGAGGCTTATTCTATTCTCTTACACTTATTATATGTTACAAAAATACAATTTTTTTATGTCCTTAAAGGGACTTCCAGTGACTTCTATGAATTATGTCTGTTTCCTGTACTGGCCTCTCTTGAAATGTCTCTGGTCTGAGAATGGCAGTAAGTTCCATGCCATAATTTCCAGAATAAAAATTGCAAATGACTCCTGGGCTAGATAATCAGGTTTCCTTTTCTCTTCAAGCATCAGATGTCCTAGAGCAGGCATGTGATCCAGCAAGGCTCTTGTTAGGCTGATATGGAAGGTGGAAGATCCAGACATGCTCTCAAATATTCATGACAATTAGCCTTGAAATGCCTCCAAAACCATATTTGCCACCAAAGGAAAAGTTCAGTAAAAATACAGTAATGTCATGATAAGGGACAGAAAAAGGAGACATTTCTGAAGAGTCCTGCAAATCCTTAAATCTCTCTGTGTCTGAGATTTGCAACTACATAGTCCACTAAGCTTTTTTGCATCAGATGGCTTGAGTTGATTTCTGTAATTTAAAATCAAGAGTGCAAAGTAAACCTTTCCTTTTCTTAATTCTTTTTTTTTTAATTGAAGGATCAATTTTATAGAATTTTGTTGTTTTCTGTCAAACTTCAACATGAATCAGCCATAGGTAAACATATATCTCCTCCCTTTTCAACCTTCTTCCCATCTCCCTCCATCCCTCTAGGTTGATACAGTGCCCCATTTGAGTTTTAAGCAAAACATTCTTAATGACTAATTGCAGTCTACAAATTTCATTGTAAAGTAGGGCAGGACTGTAGACAATGTCTCCCAATTCCCTATAAAGGTACAAGGTTTAGACTCACCAAGAGGGAGCACCACCAAATCTGCTCAAGTTAAAAGGATAAAAGACAAGATAAAGTCATCATGTTCAATGTAAGGCAGTGTCATGCTCATTACAGCTTCACCAAACTCTTGGTTCACGAAATCCCCAGACACTCAGGAGTCATAACCAGGACTGTGTGCATAACTCACCTATGTCTACTTCCTCAAGTTTTTCAGGCAGAGACTCTAGATTATTAACTCCTTTGTCTGGGAGGCATGTAACAGATTCAAAGAAACTTGGTAAATAGATGACCACAAATGATTATGTGGGAGAATTCTACTCTAGTGTAATCATCCCTTCAATCTACTAAGAGAAATCTTAATTCAACCATCCATGCAATTGGTGCATATTCTTTTATTTATTTATTTATTTATTTTAGTTGGAAACTAATTGCTTTACAATATTGTAGTGGTTTTTACCATACATTGATATGAATCAGCCATGGGTCTACATGTATTCCCCATCCTGAGCCTCCATCCCATCCCTCTGGATCATCCCAGTGCACCAGCCCTGAGCACCTGGTCTCATGCATCAAGCCTGGACTGGTGATATGTTTCATATATGATAATATACATGTTTCAAGGCTATTCTCCCAGATCATCCCACCCTCACATTCTCCCACAGAGTCCAGAAGACTGTTCTATACATCTGTGTCTCTTTTGCTGTCTCGCATATAGGTTCATCGTTGCCATCTTTCTAAATTCCATATATATGCGTTGCTGCTGCTGCTGCTGCTAAGTCACTTCAGTCGCGTCTGACTCTGTGCGACCCCACAGACAGCAGCCCACTGGGCTCCACCGTCCCTGGGATTCTCCAGGCAAGAACATTGGAGTGGGTGGCCATTTCCTTCTCCAATGCATGAAAGTGAAAAGTGAAAGTGAAGTCACTCAGTCGTGTCCGACTCAGCGACCCCATGGACTGCAGCCTACAAGGCTCCTCCATCCATGGGAGATTCCATGTTTTTCTCTCTGGCTTACTTCACTCTGTATAATCAGCTCCAGTTTCATCCACCTCATTAGAACTGATTCAAACGTATTCTTTTTAATGGCTGAGTAATACTCGTGTAAATGTACCACAGCTTTCTTATCCATTCATCTGCTGATGGACATCTAGTTTGCTTCCATGTCCTGGCTATTATAAACAGTGCTGCGATGAACATTGGGGTACATGTGTCTCTTTGGAAGGAATGAC
>SJYX01020991.1:0-56563 GCA_006410675.1 Oreotragus oreotragus | reverse complement strand
TTCACTTTCAGTCTGTATGTGTCCCTTGTTTTGAGGTGGGTTTCTTGTAGGCAGCATATGTAGGGGTCTTGTTTTTTTATCCATTCAGCCAGTCTTTGTCTTTTGGTTGGGGCATTCAACCCATTTACTTTTAAGGTAATTATTGATAAGTATGGTTCTATTGCCATTTACTTTGTTGTTTTGGGTTTGAGTTTATATATACTTTCTGTGTTTCCTGTCTAGAGAAGATCCTTTGGCATTTGTTGAAGTGCTGGTTTGGTGGTGCTGAATTCTCTCAGCCTTTGCTTGTCTGTAAAGTTTTTGAATTCTCCTTCATATCTGAATGAGATCCTTGCTGGGTACAGTAACCTGGGTTGTAGGTTTTTCTCTCTCATCACTTTAAGTATATTCTGCCATTCCCTTCTGGCCTGAAGAGTTTCTATTGAAAGATCAGCTGTTATCCTTATGAGAATCCCCTTGTGTGTTATTTGTTGTTTTTCCCTTGCTGCTTTAATATTTGTTCTTTGTGTTTGATCTTTGTTAACTTGATTAATATGTGTCTTGGGGTGTTTCACCTTGGGTTTATCATGTTTGGGACTCTCTGGGTTTCTTGGACTTGTGTGACTATTTCCTTCCCCATTTTATGGAAGTTTTCAACTATTATCTCCTCAAATATTTTCTCATGGCCTTTCTTTTTGTCTTCTTCTTCTGGACTCCTATGATTCGAATGTTGGGGCATTTCACATTGTCCCAGAGGTCTCTGATGTTGTCCTCATTTCTTTGAATGCTTTTTTCTTTTTTCTTCTCTGCTTCATTTATTTCTACCAGTCTATCTTCTACCTCACTTATCCTGTCTTCTGCTTCCATTATTCTACTGTTGGTTCCCTCCAGAGTGTTTTTTATCTCATTTATTGCATTATTTTTTATCAAGGTATACAAAGGGATGTTCTCATATAAGGATCCATTGTTGATGATCACCAAAATCAAGCTATTTAGCAGATCCTTCATTTCACTTACCTACTTTAGGGGGTTAGTAAGAAGACTTCACACTACTTTCTACAAAATCTCAGGGTATCACCCATTATTTTTAACTATTGTCACAGTGTTGTCCATCAGGTTACCAACTTATTTGTCTTATCACTGAAGTTCTAGACTATTGACCAACATTTTTCTATTTGTCACAGATTTATCCCCAGCTTCTGGTCTTCCTTTCTCTACTCTCTGTTTCCATAAGTTCCACTATTTTAGATTCCACCTACAAAGAGACTCCCCTGGTGTTTCAGATGGTAAAGCGTCTACCTACACTGTGGGAGACCCAGGTTAGATCCCTGGGTCGAGAAGATATCCTGGAGAAGGAAATGGCAACCCACTCAGTATCTTGCCTGGAAAATTCCATGGACAGAGGAGCCTGGTAAGCTACAGTCCATGGGGTCCCAGTGAGTCAGACACAACTGAGCAGCTTCACTTTCACTTTTCACAAAGAGATCATGTAGTTATTTGTCTTTTTATTATTTCTGGCTTACTTCACTTAGCTAAAGTTCTCTCAGTTCACCTGTGTGGTTTCAAGTTACGGTTTAAATGCTGAGTAATATTCCATTTCTTTTACATGTGTAGAATCTTTTCTATTACAAAGAGTTAGATAATTGGTGTAACCACCCTCTGTTGGGTTCAGTCCTGGTCTTTCTTAAACATTCTGGCATTCGGGGAATGTACTAGGGAATGGACCAGTAAGCTTCAGTACTAACCTGAACACTTTATTCCCTGCACCCTACTTTGCACTAAAAAGTCCTGTCTTCTCTTTCCAAAATGCCTGTGAATATTTCCTCTGTTTTCCAAATGAATAAAGTGAGATGCAAAGTTTCAGGATCAGACCTTGTCACTACTACATTCTCTAAAGACAAGATGGACAGCAAACTTTCTGGCTTCAGGTCTAGAGACTTGTCCACTAGACTCTTTTTTTGTCCAAGCACTGAAAACTACACTTTAATAAAAAGATATTACAACATCTAAGGGATACATTACAAAACCTGGCCTGTAAGATGGTAGCTTATCCTCTCAAATGACACTATATTTTGCATTAGAAGAAGTTTCCAAGCAGCAACCAAAGTATAAGGCAAAACACAGCTGGAGTGTCTTGCCTGGCACCTACCAGGTACTTCACGGGAGAGAAACAATTCTCTCCAATTAGTTCCTATTCACCTCATCCTTAGGACCTTCCACCTCAAATATTTCTCTGGGTCATGTCTTTCTGGAAGGAAGAAGAATTCTGGAATAAAACATACAGAGAAACCTGGCCATTGCAAAGGCCCTCAAAGCAAAGCAGTTGACAGTCGGTGATCTTGACAGCCAAGTCTCACCTCTTCTGCCAAGCTGGGAAAGAGATGGAAACTGGAGGGGAACCCAGAGCAATCTGCAAGTGAGCACAGCCTCAGACCCTGATGCAGGGTGAAGACTGAGTACTCTCCCCTTTCACAGGGCATGGTTCTAGCCTGATTAGTGGAACCACGTCACCCTCCCAGAGTCACTCAGGAACTCAATGCTTGACAACCCAAGTCCCTTCTGCTCATGTTACATCCACCACTATTTATACCTGAACCCCAAATCACCTCTGTTACCTCTTTAGTTTCAGCGCTGCCAAATCCCAGGACAGGAATGAAGAGGCTGTCACTTAGCTTCACTCTCTGGCCTCTAGGATACATTGTTTGTTTCTAATCTGAATAAGTAGAGTGATGTTTTCTTCTGCCGTCACAGGTTATAAATAACAGGAAGTTAACACCCCAGCTGACTGTCCAATGTTAGCAGATACATTGGAGGAGGAGAAGGATTAAACCAGTGCCCATAGAGTAAGAAGAGAATTGGAGCCAGTTACTTTTTTTTTTTTTGATCAGAAAGAAAAACTTAAGTTTTATAAAGATGAAATGTGCCAAATAATTATCGACCAAACTTTACACAGAAACCTCCACACACCAGTCATTTCACTTTTCTAATTATGAAGCTCACTTTTGATCAAATATCAATTAAATCAACTACTTCATAGTACAGAAAGACATACTACTCACACAATTAAAAAGTGTTTGCTAAATAAGTGAATCTATTATAATTTTTTATTAAATAAATAAAACTAAAGTAAACAACTCTTTAAAAAAAAGTGTTGATTATTAAGCATTTTCCAAAATGTAATCTCTTAGTAGAAAATCAAAATGTGAAACAAACCAAACTTGGCTTTTAAATTTTCCAGCAGCAAAATTATTTTGCTTTACATACCTATGGTGGTAGAGGTATAGTCAGTAAGTCATGTCTGACTCTTTTACAACCCCATGGACTGTATCCTGCCAGGCTCCACAGTTCATGGAATTTCCCGGCTAGAATACTGGAGTGGGTTGCCATTTCCTACACCGCAGTATCTTCCTGATCCAGGGATCAAACCCAAGTCTCTTGTGTCACTTACATTAGCAGGCAAATTCTTACCACTAGGCTCCCTGAGAAGCCCTTACAGACCTGACTAGGGTGAAATTCTGAAAAAGACACTAAAACCAGACAGTTTGGCAAAGTGTTTTTTGGTATTAATCATTAACAATGTTTTGATACCATGTGCAAGTTCAAACAGACTCTTGGGTATTTATATCTTGTACTAACTTACATAACTTTTTAGAGTACTCTTATAATGTAACCAGTACATATTTTACACAGTTTGTTATCATGCTAAATATTATTCATAAAATAAAAACCTATAAACAACTGAAATTGCAACAAATTTGGGAAGAGTAAGGGAAATCATGATGCACTGGTACAAGGGGATATTGTGAAGAAAAATTCATTTTATCACATAGAGTGGTGTCAGCAAAATAGTGAGCTAAGAGGAGTGAAGTCTCCCTTAGAAAGGGAAGTATGGAAAGAGAAAGAAGCTGGAAAATGTCATAAGAGTTCTGGGAAAGAGTCAAAAAAACATCTACAGTAACAACGTGAATGCACAACTAGGAAAGGTTCGGAACTGTGGAAGCACATTTTCGTATGTTCTCTCACCTCTCTCCTGACTTGAACAGAGCCATCTTGCTCTGTAAAGGGCAGTGGCTCAGCACCCTGTTGTCTCCCTCAAAGCAGACTCATTGCAGAAATCCTTGAGTGCAGTATTCTCTCCTATTTGTGGCTTGCCTAGAAACTGGTATCCATTTCACTTAACTCTGAGCTTCAACTGAAGAGCAGCAGGAGTGGCTCGTTAAGCTTCAGGGGGACTAGATATATATGGGACCAGGGCCAGGGACTAAGTGTGGAGACACACACAAGACCATGTAAAACCCTGATAGAACTGGGGTGTGTATTTGAGGAATAGTAAGGCATCCAAAATCACTGAAGATGGTGACTGCAGCCATGAAATTAAAAGACACTTACTCCTTGGAAGAAAAGTTATGACCAACTTACATAGCATATTCAAAAGCAGAGACTTTATTTTGCCAACAAAGATCCGTCTAGCCAAGGCTATGGTTTTTCCAGTAGTCATGTATGGATGTGAGAGGTGGACTGTGAAGAAGGCTGAGTGCCGAAGAATTGATGCGTTTGAACTGTGATACTGGAGAAGACTCTTGAGAGTCCCTTGAACTGCAAGGAGATCCAACCAGTCTATTCTGAAGGAGATCAACCCTGAGATTTCTTTGGAAGGAATGATGCTAAAGCTGAAGCTCCAGTACTTTGGCCACCTCATGCGAAGAGTTGACTCATTGGAAAAGACTCTGATGCTGGGAGGGATTGGGGGCAGGAGGAGAAGGGGACGACAGAGGATGAGATGGCTGGATGGCATCACTGACTCGATGGACGTGAGTCTGAGTGAACTCCAGGAGTTGGTGATGGACAGGGAGGCCTGGCGTGCTGTGATTCATGGGGTCGCAAAGAGTCGGACATGACTGAGCAACTGAACTGAACTGAACTGAAGGCATTCAAAAGCAATCATAAATTTCCCAGAATCAGAAAGTCACTCATGCTCCAGGTATGTTGTTGACTTATAAATGACCTGAGATTCCCTTTGTTTTCTGTTGAGCTGACCCAAGGACCATGTACATGCCATGTCAGCTAGTGAAGCACAATCAGGATGTGGTACAAATCTGCAAAGAGTGGGTGTGCTGTGCTTTTCCAAGTTCCTAGTCATGAACACACAGAAGGAGACAGAGAGAAGGTGTACAATAAAGAAAGCTGAAAAAAGACAGCTAACAACAACAACAACAAAAAAAAAAGACAGAGAGGAAAAAAGAGAAAAACATGAGCTATGAAACAGTTTTTGTTACTGTTTAGTCTCTGCATCAGACCCCTCTATTGCAACCCAATGGACGGTAGCCTCACAGGTTTTTCTGTCCATGGGATTCTGCAGGCAAGAATACTGGAGTTGACTGCAATTCCTTTTCCAGTGGATCTTCCTGGACGAAATCCAACCTACATCTACTGCATTGGCAGGCAAATTCTTTACCACTGCCCTACCTGGGAAGCCTGATCCATGAAAGGAAAAAAAGAAATTGGCACCAACTCTTTCTGAACAATCACAGGAGCTACACTTAGTGAACAGTGAGTGTCACAACTGTCCTGGGAGGAGCTCCAGGTGGGCAAGAGGACACTGAGCTCAGCTCCCCCAGGAGCACATCAGGGTCACATCTCCTAATAACACATGACACCAGCAGGAAGTTCCCTCCACACCAAGGCTGTAAAGAACCACCCCCACGGAACTGGGTGGGAAGGGAAGAGAAGCCAGCAGATCAGGATTGAGCCCCTGGGAGGGCCCCAAATGAGGAGAGGACAGGGGCTCAGAGGTCCTGCCTGGAGAGACCTGTGTACACCATGCACTTGGCACTGCAGCCCTGGCACAACCCTGAGTGGTCTCGGCCCCACAGCTGCTGTGAACCCAGGGGGACCCGTAGGAGGCCCAGAAACCTGACTCCTCTCCTCAGACATGCACATGTTCCTGCTTCTGGAACAGGTTGAGGGGGCGGCCAGATGCTGCCCAGGACTCGGCCAGTTTACTGGGCAGCCCATGTGCCTCCCGGCCCATAAATGCCCCCTTAGCACCACTGGATCCAGTTCACTCCCACTGGGGCAAGGCCACCTATGCTGGGTAGAGTGGGCAGTGATGGGTACAGATCCAGCTCAGACCAACAGGATGTCTGGATCGGGCAGGGCAGCCATTAGAGAGGGGCCTGAGGAGCAGTGTTCTGGAAATATCCTTCTCCATTTCTCTCATAGTAAAGTCTTTTAAAAACCTATATGACAAGGACCCCCTGCCCCACCAGCTCTCTGACTTGCCTTTAGCTCCTATCTCCCCACCTCACTAAACTCCACCCACATCAGCAGACTTGTTGGCCTTTAAATGTTCCATGAACACTTTTCCTTCCCGGAATAAGCATTTCCTGTTCCAGAGAAATGCAGGGAGCCACTTTCTCTATGTTTCAAGGCTGTTTTGTACAAATGAAAAGTTGTGTGGAATGAAGTGTAGTTGATACCTCTATCTAACAGAAGTACAGAAATGGGAGAGATTGTGCTGAATTATCTCAACAGACACTTACCCATTTCTAACAGTTAAATTCTCCTGATTTCATTCACAGTCTCATTCTCCATGAGACTAACAACTCAAGACGTTTCTCATTTCACTTATTCACATTTGTTGATATGACAATGTCTTCCTAAAGAATGTTCAGTAAAGTTTTGCTGAATGACCACTGAATAAACTCAAAATAAGTAAGGATTCATCAAAATGCTGAGCCCGGGCAGACAAATAGGAAATTACATAAATGACTAAGATGTGCTGCTTGCTATACAGGAAGCAAAATATAATACTGGAATTTTTAAACCATATTTTTAGCTTACCAAGATACTTAGGCTATGTTTCAAAAGAAGCATACAACCTGTAGAATGAAGTTTATTTGTCTTTGTAAATAAACAAATGCACATATGTGTCTAGGAAAATTACAAGATAAATGCACCAAAAGTAAGTATTATCAAATGGGTAAACATGACTGATCTTTATTTCCTATCCTGTCCCTTTTCTATCTAAATATTCTGTCATATATATATGTATTATTTCAACGATAGGAAAGAAAGAGCATTCTTACTTTAAAGTCTATACTGTTTCATAAACTGTTTATTTTTAAAAAGAAAGGCATGTTTTCAGAAGTTCAGATACTTTATTTAAACTTCTTCATCAAGCAAAAAATATTCACCACCCCAGAAGTAAAAAGTTATTGAAGAACCACAGTGAGTTGATCAATATTCTTCAGAGAATGGATACTCAGGGTGACTGACACCACTGGAAGACAAAGAGATGAATTCATTTATAAAATCTGGCTTCATAATAATATATTATATTAATAATAAACATCAGTAGACTTGTTGGCCCTTAAATGTTCCATGAACACTTTTCCTTCCTGGAATAAGTTATTATTATTAATATAACTATATTCTTTTTATTCTTATATAATAACTAATTGTTTTTCCTTATGTAAAAAGAATTAAAAATTAAACATGTTCACTGGTCGCTGAAAGAATAGTGGGCTGCAGGCTTTGTGCCCTTTGCGTTTCCTGGCTCCCTGGGCTCTGAGAGGAGATACACCAGGCACAGGGATTAGGGGCACAAAGTAGTGACTCTATTCACCACAATGTCAACTGTGGGAGTTTCACTGATGGGCTCTCCTGGTCCCCAATCACATTTCTGTTGATCAAGGATGGAGCCCTGGAGGAAACCTCTGGGCTGAGGCCTGCAAGAAGCACCTGGTTCACTCCTACGCTGGAAATCAGGACTCTTTCTAGACTTAAGCTTTTAAAAATCTTAGTTCCCCTGCTCACCTCTCTGCTACAAAAAAAAAAAAAAAGACTGTGTTTGTGAAACAGTCACTTACATGAGAAATTCATAGTATCTTATATTTCTGTTGAGGCCATCGATTGCTTTCATGTCTTCTGGAGTCAGTTCAAAGTCAAACACCTGGAAGGAAGGAACAATCATGTTAACCTCTCCCCCAGGGACCCAGCATCCCCCTGGGGACTGGAGGACTTTCCAGCTGGATGGAGACAAGAGGGGACAAGGAAGACGTGTCTGTCCTCAGCTTCCAGGAGAACAACCTGGGACCCTTGCTGAGTTCTCACCTCTCCTTCTCACACCTTCTCCTACTCTGTCCACCTCACTAACATTACTGTGTATCAATCCCTTCTCTTTCTAAGTGAATCACTTGCTACAGGAAATGAACTAAAATCTTCTTTTTCCAAACAAAGTGCTGTGGACACTCCTGACTCGATACCTGAACCTGAGCTAATATTAGAATGATTTCCTCTCCCCAACACACCCTAAGGGTGACAGCATTCAGCTGAAGCAGTGTGGGTGGAGGTTCCCCCTTGAAAGTCTATTCAGGAATCTGACTTCAAACTTACTCCTTACCTATGAATAAATCTAACAAAACCTATATGTCAGTGCCTTAGTGGAGAAGATCTCTGTGTTGGGAAAATTCCCTCGAGAAGGAAATGACAACCAGTTTCAGTAATCTTGCCTAAAAAAAAAAAAAAAGACTGTGTTTGTGAAACAGTCACTTACATGAGAAATTCATAGTATCTTATATTTCTGTTGAGGCCATCGATTGCTTTCATGTCTTCTGGAGTCAGTTCAAAGTCAAACACCTGGAAGGAAGGAACAATCATGTTAACCTCTCCCCCAGGGACCCAGCATCCCCCTGGGGACTGGAGGACTTTCCAGCTGGATGGAGACAAGAGGGGACAAGGAAGACGTGTCTGTCCTCAGCTTCCAGGAGAACAACCTGGGACCCTTGCTGAGTTCTCACCTCTCCTTCTCACACCTTCTCCTACTCTGTCCACCTCACTAACATTACTGTGTATCAATCCCTTATCTTTCTAAGTGAATCACTTGCTACAGGAAATGAACTAAAATCTTCTTTTTCCAAACAAACTGCTGTGGACACTCCTGACTCGATACCTGAACCTGAGCTAATATTAGAATGATTTCCTCTCCCCAACACACCCTAAGGGTGACAGCATTCAGCTGAAGCAGTGTGGGTGGAGGTTCCCCCTTGAAAGTCTATTCAGGAATCTGACTTCAAACTTACTCCTTACCTATGAATAAATCTAACAAAACCTATATGTCAGTGCCTTAGTGGAGAAGATCTCTGTGTTGGGAAAATTCCCTCGAGAAGGAAATGACAACCAGTTTCAGTAATCTTGCCTAGAGAACCGCGTGGACAGAGGAGGCTGATGGACTACAGTCCATGAGGTCGCAAAGAGTCACACACAACTGAAGCGACTAACACTTTAGTGGAGAAAGTTATGAAAAGTGTTTAAAATGTTAAAGAACAGCAAATGGTTAAAAATTAACATCACAGTCATGAAAAGAAAAGCTCAATTTTCTAAAGAAATGCATTTCTCCAGAGTGATCTAGTATTTCAGTGCAGCATGATCCAAGGAGTTAAATATTCTTTTGTGGAAATCAGTAAAGTGCTACTAAATTTTAAATAAAAGAACCATCAAGAGCAGTCAAGACATCTTTAAAGACAAATGTACCATTCTGAGAAAGAACACTTATTTTCCATTTTAAGAACACAGTACAAAGAACTGAATAAATAGAAGAGAAGGGCCAAGGCGGTCCTAAGATGGCAGAGGAATAGGATGGGGAGACCACTTCCTTCCCCACAATCATCAAAAGATCATTTGAGTGCTGAGCAACTTCCACAGAACAACCTCTGAATACTGGTGAAGGACATCAGGCACCCTGAAAGGCAGCCCATTCTCTTCGCAGGGAGGTAGGACAAAATATAAAAGACAAAAAGAGAGACAAAAGAGTTAGGGATGGAGACCCATCCTGCAGAGGGAGTTGTGAAAGAGAAGTTTCCAAACACCAGGAAACCCTCTCACCAGCAGGTCTGTGGGGAGTTTTGGAATCTCAGAAGGCAACATAACCAAGAGGAAAAAAATAATCCACAGAATACATGCCTTAACTGCAATTCGCAGCAAGGAATAGCCCAGACGCTCGTGTCTGTCACTAGTGCGTGGGGGCTGAACAGGGAGGTGGTGGTTACATTCCTAGGGTAAGAACTGGGCCTGAATGCTCTGAGAACAATCTGAGGGAGCTAACCTGAAATAACAACTCAAACCGTGGGTTAGCCAGAGAGAAAAACAAAAGAGAGAGAGAGAACTTTCCTGCAAAAAGCTCTAACCAAAGTTACAGCCTGGCCTACTCACAGAACAAAAGACTGAGAGAATACCAAAGGAAAGCTAGCTGGCTGGGGACAGGACAGTCCCCCTCCCAGAGGCAGACTGGCTGGCAGGCAACAGCCAGAGCCAGAAAGTGAGGGGCAATCTCAGTCCCAGAGATGGCATCCTCCACCAAATTGTGAGCAGGCTTTCAGTTGCTAACCAAGTCTTCCTGGGTTCCTGGAAGGTTGACATCTGCCAGGAGGGTTGCAGCCTGAGATCAGCTCCCCAGAAGAGACACAAGGCACACATGAGAAGGTGCTTTCACTGCATACCCCAGAAACTGAGCAGCTGGGACCAGGGAGGTGATTAAGATGCACAGCCCCCCTGGGACAGTGCACTCACCATGGACCTGGTCACTTGAGCTCCTTGGACCTGGGAAAGGCATAAAACACAGGCCCAACCAAGTCTGTGCCTTTGCAAAGTACACAAGAACCTGAACCTGAGCAGCTTAGACCCAGGAAGTGCATGCAACCCCAGGCCCACTTTGAACAGTTCCCCTGCAGAGCAACCTGGAGCCTGAGCAGTGTAGACTGGGAAATCATGCACCGCCGTGAGCTGGGGCAAACCCAGTGTAGCCCAGACACTGCGAGCACTCCCCATACATATCAGTGATATTTGTTTGCAGTGTTCCGCCCTCCCCACAGCACAACTGAGCAAGTGAGCCTAAATAAGTGACCACTTTCATGCCCTTGTGTCAGGGCAGAAATTAGACACTGAAGAGACTTGCAAACAGAGGAAGCCAATAAACAAAGAAGAGGGAACTGCTCTAGAAGTGAGAGGTGCAACAGATTAAAACCCTGTAGTTAGCATTGACTAGCCATTGGAAGGTGCCTATAGACCTTGAGAAGAAGTATAAGTTGGAACAAGGAATTATCTGAAACTGAACTGACCCCACACTGCCCTCAACAGCTCCAGAGAAATTCCTAGATATATTTTTACTATTATCATTTTTATTTTTTTATTTGTAAGTTCTTTATTACTCCTTTAATTTTCATTTTTATAACCTACTATTACCTTGCAAAAAAAAAAGACCCTATTTTTAAAGCAAATTTTACATATTTTTTAATAGTTTTTGTGATTGCTTTTGTTTTGTATTTTTGAGAGTCTAACCTCTACTCTAGATTTTTAATCTTTGCTTTTTGGTATTCATTATCAATTTTGTACCTTAAGAATCTAATCTTCAGTATCCGGTTTCACTTAGGGCTGTGATTACTGGCTTATTTGCTCTCCTCCTTTTTGACTCTTCCTTTTCTCCCCCAGGTCACCTCTATCTCCTCCCTCCCCCTTCTCTTCTCTGCTGAACTCTGTCAGTCTCTCTGGGTGTTCCAGGCTATGGAGAACACTTAGGGAACTGATTACTGGCTAGATTGTTCTCTCCCCTTTTGACCGCCCCTCTTCTCCTCCTTTTTACCTCTATCTCCCTTCTCCCTCTTCTCTTCTCTTCTCTATGTAACTCTGTGAACCTCTCTGGGTGTTCCAGACTGTGAAGAACACATAGGGAATTGATTACTGGCCAGACTGTTCTCTCCCCTTTTGATTTTCCCTCTTCTCCTTTTGATCACCTCCACTTCCCTCCTCCCTCTTCTTATCTCCATGTAACTCTGAGAAGTTCTCTGGGTGTCCCTCACTTTGGAGAATCTTTTCACCATTAACCTAGATGTTTTATCATCTATGCTGTATGGATGGAGAAGTCTTGAGGCTACTATAAGAATAAGACTGAAAGCCAGAGGCAGGAGGCTTCAATCCAAAACTTGAGAACACCAGAGAACTCCTGACTGCAGGGAATATTAATCGATAAAAGCTCATCCAAAAGCCTCCATACTTACACTGAAACCAAGCTCCACCCAAGAGTCAACAAGTTCCAGAGTAAGACATACAGTGCTAATTCTCCAGCAATGCAGGAACATAGCCCTGAGCATTAAAATGCAGGCTGCCCAAAGTCACATCAAACACACAGACATCTCAAAACTCACTACCAGACACTTCATTGCACTCCAGAGAGAAGAGATCCAGCTCCACCCACCAGAACACTGGTTCAAGCTTCCCTTCCTCCCCTTGTCAAGGAAACTTTGACAAGCCACTACTCCAACCCCACCCACAGGGAGCAACCTCCACAATAAAGAGGAACCATAAACTTCCAGCATACAGAAAGGTCACCCCAAACAGAGCAATCTAAACAAAATGAAAAGGCATAGAAATATTCAGCAAGTAAAGGAATATGATAAATGCCCACCAAACCAAACAAAAGATGAAGAGACATGGAGTGTACCTGAAAAAGAATTCAGAATAATGATAGTAAAGATATTCAAAATCTTGAAAACAAAATAGAGTTGCAGATAAATAAACTAGAGACAAGGATTGAGAAGATGCAAGAAATGTTTAACAAGGAGCTAGACAAAATAAAAAGTCAATCAATAATGAATAACGCAATAACTGAGATCAAAAGCACTCTGAAGGGAACCAACAGTAGAATAACTGAGGCAGAAGATAAGATAAGTGAGGTGGAAGATAGAATGGTGGAAATAAATGAAGCAGAGAGGAAAAAAGAATTAAAAGAAATGAGGACAATCTCAGAGACCTCTGGGACCATGCTAAACGCCCCAACATTCAAATCATAGGAGTCCCAGAAGAAGAGGACAAAAATAAAAGCCATGAGAAAATACTTGAGGAGATAAAAGTTGAAAACTTCCCCCAAATGGGGAAGGAAATAGCCACCCAAGTCCAAGAAACCCAGAGAGTCCCAAACAGGATAAACCCAAGGTGAAACACCCCAAGATCCATTTAATCAAATTAATGAAGATCAAACACAAAGAGAAAATATTAAAAGCAGCAAGGGAAAAGAAACAAATAACACACAAGGGGATTCCCATAAGGATAACAGCTGATTTTTCAATAGAACCTCTTCAGGCCAGAAGGGGATGGCAGGACATACTTAAAGTAATGAAAGAGAAGAAGCTACAACTCAGATTACTATACCCAGCAAGGATCTCATTCAAATATGAAGGAGAAATTAAACGCTTTACAGACAAGCAAAAGCTGAGAGAATTCAGCACCACCAAACCAGCACTTCAACAAATGCTAAAGGATCTTCTCTAGACAGGAAACACAGTTTATAAATTCAAACCTAAAACAATAAAGTAAATGGGAACAGGACCATACTTATCAATAATTACCTTAAAAGTAAATAGGATGAACACCCAAACCAAAAAACAAAGACTGGCTGAATGGATACAAAAACAAGATCTCTATATATGCTGTCTATAAGAGACCCACCTCAAAACAAGGGACACATACAGACTGAAAGTTAAGGACTGGAAAAAAGATATTTCACTCAATTGGAGACCAAAAGAAAGCAGGAATAGCAATACTAATATCAGATAAAATAGACTTTGAAATAAAGGCAGTGAAAAGAGACAGAAAAGGACACTACATAATGATCAAAGGATCAATCCAAGAAGAAGATATAACAATTATAAATATATATGCACCCAACATAGGAGCACTGCAATATGTAAGGCAAATGTTAACAAGTATGAAAGGGGAAATTAGCAGTAACACAATAATAGTGGGAGACTTTAATACCCCCACTCACACCTATGGATAGATCAACTAAACAGAAAATTAACAAAGAAACACAAACTTTAAAAGACGCAATGGAACAGTTAGACCTAATTGATATCTATAGGACATTTCATCCCAAAACAATTAATTTCACCTTTTTCTCAAGTGCATATGGAACCTTCTCCAGGATAGATAACATCCTGGGCCATAAATCTAGCCTTGGTAAAATAAAAAACATTTAAATCATTTCAAGCATCTTTTCTAATCACAATGCAGTAAGATTAGATGTCAGCTACTGGAAAAAACTATTAAAAATACAAACATATAGAGGCTACACTTCTGAATAACCAACAAATCACAGAAGAAATCACAATATGCACAGAAACAAAATATGCAGAGAAAATGAAAACACAACCACCCAAAACCTATGGGATTCAGTAAAAGCAGTGCTAAGGGAAAGGTTCATAGCAATATAAGCTTACCTCAAGAAACAAGAGAAAAGTCAAATAAATAACCTAACTTTACACCTAAAGCAACTAGAATTGAAGCACCACAGGGTTAGTAGAAGGAAAGAAATCATAAAAATTAGGGCAGAAATAAATGAAAAAGAAACAAAAGAGACTATAGCAAAAATCAACAAAACTGAAAGTTGGTTCTCTGAGAAGATAAATAAAATAGACCAATGATTAGCCAGACTCATCAAGAAGAAAAAAAAAAAAAGAAGAAGAATCAAATCAACAAAATTAGAAATGAAAATCAAGAAATCACAATAGACAAAACAGAAATACAAAGGATCATAAGAGACTACTATCAGCAACTATATGTCAATAAAATGGACAACTTTCAAGAAATGGATGAATTCTTAGAAAAGTATAACCTTCCAAAAACTGAACCAGAAAGAAATAGAAAATCTTAACAAACCCATCACAAGCACAGAAATCGAAACTGTAATCAAAAATCTTCCAATAAACAAAAGCCCAGGACCAGATGGCTTCACAGGTGAATCCTACCAAAAATTTAGAGAAGAGCTAACACCCATCCTACTCAAACTGAAGAGGAAATTGAAGAGGAAGGTAAATTGCCAAATTCATTCTATGAGGCCACCATCACCCTAATACCAAAACCAAAAAAAGATGCCACAAAGAAAGAAAACTACAGGCCAATATCACTGATGAACATAGATGCAAAAATCCTTAACAAAATTCTAGTAAACAGAATCCAACAACATATTAAGAAGATCATACTTCATGACCAAGTGGGCTTTATCCCAGGGATGCAAGGATTCTTTAATATTTGCAAATCAATCAATGTGATACACCATATTAACAAATTGAAAAATAAAAAAACATGATTATCTCAATAGATGTAGAGAAAGCCTTTGACAAAATTCAACATCCATTTATGATAAAAAAAAAAACCCCTCCAGAAAGCAGACATAAAAGGAACGTACGTCAACATAATTAAAGCCATATATGATAACCCACAGCAAAGATTATCCTCAATGGTGAAAAATTGAAAGCATTTCCCCTAATGTCAGGAACAAGACAAGGGTGCCCACTCTCACCACTACCATTCAACATAGTTTTGGAAGTTTTGGCCACAGCAATGAGAGAAGAAAAAGAAATAAAAGGAATCCAGATTGGAAAAGAAGTAAAACTCTCACTGTTCGCAGATGACATGATCTTCTACATAAAAAAACCTAAAGACACCACCAGAAAATTACTAGAGATAATCAATGCATTAGATCTAGTCAAGGCTACGGTTTTTCTAGTAGTCATGTATAGATGTGAGAGTTGAACTATAAAGAAAGCTGAGCACTGAAGAATTGATGCTTTTGCACTATGGTGTTGGAGAAGACTCTTGAGAATCTCTTGGACTGCAAGGAGATCTAACCAGTTCATCCTAAAGGAAATCAGTCCTGAATATTCATTGGAAGGACTGATGCTGAAGCTGAAACTCCAATACTTTAGCTACCTGATGCAAGGTGCTGACTCATTGGAAAAGACCCTGTTGCTGGGAAAGATTGAAGCTGGGAGGAGAAGGGGATGACAGAAGATGAGATGGTTGGATGGCATCACTGACTCAATGGACATGAGTTTGGGTAAACTCCGGAAGTTGGTGATGGACAGGGATGGCTGTCGTGCTGCCTCCTTGGGGTTGCAAAGAGTCAGACACAACTGAGAGACTGAACTGAACTGAAATGAATCAATGGCTATAGTAAAGTTGCAGGATATAAAATTAACTCAGAGAAATCCCTTGCAACTCTATACACTAACAATGAGAAAACAAAAAGAGAAAGTAAGGAAAAAATTTCATTCACCAATATGAAGAAAAGAATAAAATACTTAGGAATAAATCTACTTAAAGTATCAGAAGACCTATATATAGAAAACTATAAAACACTGATGAAAGAAATCAAAAATAACACAAATAGATGGACAAATATACCATGTTCATGGATTGGAAGAATCAGTATAGTGAAAATGAGTATACTACCCAAAGCAATCTGTAGGTTCAATGTAATCCCTATCAAGCTACCAATGGTATTTTTCACAGAACTAGAACAAATAATTTCACAATTTGTATGGAAATACAAAAATCCTCGAATAGCCAAAGCAATCTTGAGAAAGAAGAATGGAACTACAGGAATCAACCTGCCTGACTTCAGAATATAGTACAAACCTACAGTCATTAAGACAGTATAGTACTGGCACAAAGACAAAAATATAGATCAATGGAACTAAATAGAAAGCCCAGAGATAAATCCATGCACCTATGGACACCTTATCTTTGACAAAAGAGGCAAGAATATACAATGAAGAAAAGACAATCTCTTTAACAAGTGGTGCTGGGAAAACTGGTCAACCACTTGTAAAAGAATGAAACTAGAACACTTTCTAACACCATACACAAAACTAAAATCAAAATGGATTAAATATCTAAATGCAAGACCAGAGTCTATAAAACTCCTAGAGGAAAACATAGGCAAAACCCACTCTGACATAAATTACAGCAGGGTCCTCCCAGAGTAATGGAAATAAAAGCAAAAATAAACAATGGGACCTAATTAAACTTAAAAGCTTTTGCACAACGAAGGAAACTATAAGCAAGGTGAAAAGACAGCTTTCAGAATGGGAGAAAATAAAAGCAAACGAAGCAACTGACAAAGAATTAATCTCAAAAATATAAAAGCAACTCATGAAGCTCAATTCCAGATAAATAAACGACTCAATCAAAAAATAGGCCAAAGAATTAAACAGAAATTTCTCCAAAGAAGACATACAGATGGGTAACAAACACATGAAAAGATGTTAAACATCACTCATTATCAGAAAAAATGCAAATCAAAACCACAGTGAGGTACCATTGGTTCCTCATTGGTACTGCTATCTCACACCAGTCAGAATGGCTGCTATCACAAGTCTACAAACAATAAATGCTGGAGAGCATGTGGAGAAAAGGGAACCCTCTTACACTGTTGGTGGGAATACAAGGTAGTACAGCCACTCTAGAAAACAGTGTGGAGATTCCTTTAAAGACTGGAAATAGAACTGCCATACAAGCCAGCAATCCCATTGCTGGGCATATACACCAAGGAAACCAAAATTGAAACGGACACATGTACCCCATGCAGCACTATTTACAATAGCTAGGACATGGAAGCAACCTAGATTTCCATCAACAGAAGAATGGATAAGAAAGCTGTGGTACATACACATGATGGAATATTACTCAGCTATTAAAAAGAATGTATTTGAATCAGTTCTAATGATGTGGATAAAACTGGAGCCTATTATACAGAGTGATGTAAGTCAGAAAGAAAATCACCAATACAGTATACTAACGCATATATATGGAATTTAGAAAGATGGTAACAATGATCCTATATGTGAAACAGCAAGAGACACAGATATAAGAACAGACTTTTGGACTCTATGAGAGAAGGCAAGGGAAGGATGATTTGAAAGAATAGCATTGTAACATGTATATTATCATCTGTTAAATGGATTGCCAGTCCATGTTCGATGCATGAGACAGGGTGCTCAGGGCTTGTGCACTAGGATGACCCTGAGGGATGGGATGGGGAGGGAGGTGGGAGGTGGGTTCAGGATGGGAAACACATGTATACCCATGGCTGATTCATGTCAATGTATGGCAAAACCACTACAATATAGTAAAGTAATTAGCCTCAAATTAAAATAAATAAATTAATTTTTTTTAAAGAGAGAAGATCCAAAAATGTACTTATGGACACTTATTATATGACAGACTTGAAAATGAAAATTGATGAAATATAGAGACACTTAGATTTCCATATAAATAAACATACATATAAGCAATCATTTATATCATGCCAGAAAATTTGTTTCAGGTGCATTTCAGAGCCAAATTTGAATGGAAACAGGAAAACAATTCTTCAGGGGACCATATCCTTGACCCTTGACATAGCCTGACCTGAAACTTTCATTGGACAGTAAAATTTGCCAGAAGTGGTGACTTAGTTCTGAGCTGAGACAATGACGTGGATTTTTTCCCACTCCCTGGCTTGAAATTACAGTGTTGTCCTGAGATGAAAACCAAGTTAGTTGACCAGATTCTAGCCAAATATATATGAAAAACTACATGGAGAAACATGCAGGATCCTCTGACAAGAGTCATATCCACCTGCTAAAGCAGAACTGCTGAGCTGCTCCGCACTGAACAGCAAATGCATGAGAGAGCCCAACCAAGAGGACAACAGTTGAGCTGACTGTAGGCAGGATCTCAAACCACAGAATCAAGAGACACATAACTGATCTCTGCATTAAATCTTAAAACTGGAGAGAGTTTTCAGTACAATTATGTCTAAGGGTACAATAATGTTCCCTTAGACAGAAAACTAAAGACAGACACCTTGCAAAAGTGGACTTCACAAAGACAGAAACTCAAGAAGATTAAATATATGAAGGTGAAACCTTACGAATATTCAGGGAAATGCAAAATAAAAGCACTATGGTTTGGAGGTGAAAGATCACTGCTATAATTTTGTGCCCCCAAATTCACATGTGGATGGTATTAGAAATGGAGCCTTTGAGGGGTAATTAGGTCATGATGGTGGAGCCTTCATGAAGAGATTTCAACAATATCATATTCATATAAGATATTGGGAGAGCTCTGTTGGCCCCTCCACATTGTAAAGATACACAGAGACGCCTGTGACCTGGAGGAGGGCCCTCACCTGACCAAGAGTACACCCTGACCTCAGACCTCCAGCCTCAGAAATGTGACAAACAAATTTTCATTGTTTCCAAGATACACAATGTGGGGTGTTTACAGTCCAAACAGCTTAAAATAATCACATAATGCAATTTCATCCATCAGAAAGAAGGTAATAAGGCATCATCTGTACAAGGTGACAGGATAAATTGCAGACATAAGCACTGGAACTAAAATCTCTCTCTTTTTTTTTTGTCCAGCTTTATTTTCTTGGCCTCTAAAATCACTACAGATGGTGACTACAGCCATGAAATTAAAATACCCTTGCTCCTTCTATGAAAAGCTGTGACAAACCTGCAAAGCATATTATAAAGCAGAGATATTACTTTACTAACAAAGGTTCATATAGTCAAGCTATGGTTTTTCCAGTAGCCATGTATGAATGTGAAAGGTGGGCCGTAAAGAAAGCTGAGTGCCAAAGAACTGATGCTTTTGAACTGTCGTGTTGGAGAAGACTCTTGAGAGTCCCTTGGACTGCAAGGAGATCAAACCAGTCAATTGTAAAGGAAATCAGTCCTGAATATTCATTGGAAGGACTGATGCTACAGGTAAAGCTCCAATACTTTGGCCACCTGATGTAAAGAGCTGACTCATTGGAAAAGACCCTGATACTGGGAAAGATGGAAGGCAGGAGGAAAGGAGGATGACAGAGGATGGACGGCATCACCGACTTAATTGACATGAGTTTCAGCAAGCTCCAGGAGATGGTAATGGACAGGGAAGCCTGGCGTGCTGAAATCCATAGGCCATAAAGGGTCAGACATGACTGGGCTACTTAACTGAACAGAACTGAACCCTCTCCAGGGAGGCCACCTCTCCTGCTGCCACAGCAGGAAGAGAAAACCATCAGGAATACACACAAGGCATTCATGCACAAGGAAGAACAGATAATTCATCTTTTCTCAAGGAAAGTTTCGAGATACAAAGAATGACCCTCATGAAGGAAACTCCACAGGAGCCCTGTGCTGAGAGCCCCACTCATCACCTGTATGTTCTCTTTGATCCGCTTCTTGTTGTAACTCTTGGCCAGAACCACAACCCCACGTTGTATCTGGTAGCGAAGGGCAACCAGAGCTGGGGTTTGCTTGTGCTTTTTGGCAATGGCAGCGAGAACCGGGTCCTCCAAGAGAACGGGCAGGTCCAGGTTCACCCTGGAAGGAAATTCAGAAGTGCTGAGGAGCTGAGACTAAGTACTCAGTTTGTGAGTAGTTTCTCCAAACAGACCAAGTATGTCCACTCTATACCAGTGCTTCTCAAAGTGTACCAGCATCATCAGTATCACCTGTGATCTTGTCAGATATAAAAATTCCATGGCTAGCTGAAGACAAACTAAATCAGAATTTCAACTGTGTCACATCCCATTCTGTGTTTACAAAGCTCTTCAGATTATTTGGATGCATTATTGACCTGAGACCAGGATTGCTAAAGTCGTGGGTTTTTAAAAAAAATTCTCAGAGGTTGTTTTGCATCTATAATCAAGGGCATGAACAGAGAATAGAAGGGAAAAAAAAAACAGGGATTTTTTTAAAATTTTCACTTTCTTAAGTGAATATTCCTAAGTGATAAATATTGAGTACTCTCAAAATCAGATAAATCTATTCTGTCATTACTCTTCTTTAGATATATACAAAAATGGTTCAAGTTTAGTTTTTTCTATCATAATAGACCTGAGAATTGCATATTATTATGCCAATTTTAGAGATAAGGTAAGTGAGGCTTGGAATTTCTATTTTTAGAAATGTTTTATTAGTTAATATCTATATAAATCATGACATAAGCTTGTGTTTCTGGTTTCAACTGGGGG
This sequence comes from Oreotragus oreotragus, assembly GCA_006410675.1. Taxonomy (NCBI): domain Eukaryota; kingdom Metazoa; phylum Chordata; class Mammalia; order Artiodactyla; family Bovidae; genus Oreotragus; species Oreotragus oreotragus. The sequence continues at coordinate 35,736 of SJYX01020991.1, read as the reverse complement.
ATTATATATAGATTTTAATGCAGATATCTGTTAATGATGAGTCTACAAGCTAATACAATGTAGAAAAATGGCTGTGTGATAGGAAGATAGAAGAAAATATTCCATCTGTCCCCTTCACTCCCCTTTGCTTATGAGAGTTATCTGAGTACTGTATTTTAAAATATCTTATCAAAAATTGAATTTTAAGGAAACTCCCAGTTGTCTTCAGTAGTATTCAATACCATTCTTTTACTCGTTGGGATCCCAGAGCACCATAGGCTACAAGAACAATATCATGTGATTTGCAGAAATCCAACAGTTTGCTCTGGTTGAGATAAGGGTGACATTCCACCTGTAGAATGTCAACAGAGAAAGAGTGTTAGATTATTTGAAAAAGTAATATTAATATGACAGAGGCAGATTAAAAGTTTTAAATGCCTAAAGGAAAGATTGCAACATTAAATGTAAATGGAAATATCAACATCTAGAGAGAAGTAGGGAAAAGTGTGTTTATACAGTTAATTTTATGACAGACCATGGATGGGAGAACCAGTCCAAGTTGAGTAATAAAAAGATATACTCTATATTTGAGTAGATATTCCCAGGTAAATGTTTTATCTTCTGTTAGCATCACCTTGAACCCTTAACTTCACCCTCTAACCTGGATGACTTTCATCATCTCCAGCACATTGTTCTGTTCTGTGCTCCCTGTTGAGACTTGTAAATGTTGAGACACCAAGACTAAGGATTCAGTCATCAGAACCCCACACAAACCCTTACCACCCATTTCAGCTGATTGGTTACTTTATTAATTTACTTCCCATTCAATGTTTTCATGGCTTCCTTCATACACAAAGTTCATTCCAGGGCACTTTTCCATCCAATCTTGTCATCCTTTAATCTCAGGAAAACACATCCTACCTCTAGTTGTAGGTTCTACCCACAATTTAGCAGGATGCCCTCCCTACCTTTTCCATCCAGTCTACATCAGATAGAGATATCATCTGGGGTTCTATTAACACTATCCAGACAGCGACTCTACTCTCTAGAATCCTCTGTCTCACAAAGGTTGTATGAACAGGATGGGAGCACAGACAGACATCAGGCTCCAGTCCAAGAAGGAGGTTATAAAAAGCAGGAAGGAGAGGAGCCGAGCTGCTCACCTGGTTGCAGACGGGCTTGTACTTGAGACCCGGCTTGTTCAGGATCTTCTCCAGCTGCTTGTGGTTGAAGTTGGACACCCCTATGGACTTAGTCAGCCCTGCGTCCTTACACTTCTCCAGGGCCTGGGAGGAAGGGGTGGTGAGCAGTCATTTGAAATGAGTGATACATCAAGAATAAATGCTGGAAAAAAATCTGTAAAAATGTCTCATGTCGAGAATTTACATTGATTGTAAGAAAAGAAAAAGGAAAAAAGGTCATGATATAAGAAGAACAATTACCAACTCCTCCTTAGAAAACCCTGGAGAAGACATATCACAAGGAAGGAAAGAGATGCCTGTCTACACTGTCCCATATTCCCCTCCTCCGTTCTTTCCTATGAACATTTCAGCAATGGTTTCCTCGCCACACACCCAGCATCCCAGCCCTTAGATTTATGAACTGTTGAGTCTGATGGTCCACAGACCATTCTCACAGGTAGAAGAAATGAAGGAGTTTCCCCTTCTCCTGGATCCTCCTCTGGTTCTCTCCTCTCTGGACTCACCTCCCATGTGTGACAGAGATCCACCGAATCACCTATTAGTTTTCCGCTTTCATCTTTTGGAAGAAATGTCTCCCCTGGCTGGAACAGAGGCAGATATATTAGAGAAGTGACAAAATAATTTCTCCACATTTAGCTGGGCTGCCAGGCACTAGGAATTAAACCTCCACGAGGTAGGTTTATAACTTTCTGCATACTAATATTTGCAAAGTGATTTGTGTATGAAGTTGTAAGCAATGTCTTTTGAGGGAGGCTTATTCTAATCTCTTACACTTATTATATGTTGCAATAAATATAATTTTTCTATGTCCTAAAAGGGACTTCCAGTGACTTCTGTTAATTTTTTCTGTTCCCTGTACTTGGTTCTTTTGAAATATCTCTGATCTGAAAATGGCAGTAAGTTACATGCCATAATTTCCAGAATAAAAATTGTAAACTAGACATGGGCTAGATAATCAAATTTCCTTTACCCTTCTAGCATTAGATGCCCTAGGACAGGCATGTGAACCAGCAAGGCTCTCATTAGGTTGATATGGAATGTGAAAGATCCAGACGTGCTCTCAAATGTTTATGACCCTGAGCTTTGAAATGCCCCCAAGGTCATATTTCCCACCAATGGAAAATGTTCATTAAAAATAAAGTAATTCTCTTATAAGGGATAGAAAAAAGAGACATTTCTGAGGAGTCCTGCAAATCCTCAAAACTCTCTGTGTCTGGGACTTGCCACCTACATACTCCATTAAGTTTGCATTAGATGGCTTGAGTTGATTTCTATAACTAAATCAAGATTTCTAAGTAAACCATTCTTAATGACTAAGTGCAGTCTACAAAGCTCATCATAAAGTCAAGCAAGACTGTAGACAATATCTCCCAACTCCTTATAAAGGTGCAAAGTTTAGACGCACCCAGAGGGAGCAGCACCAAATCTGCTAACCTTGAGAGGGTGAAAGACAAGATAAACTCATCATGTTCAATATGAGGCAGTCCCAGGTTCACCACAGCTGCACCAAATTCTTGGTCCATGAAATCTCCAGACACTCAGAAGTCATAATCAAGACTGTATGCAGAACTTGCCTGTTTCTACTTCCTCAAGTTTTTCTGGCAGAGAGTCTCATATTGTTAACTCTTTTTTCTGGGGGGCATGTAACAGATTCAAAGAAGCTCAGTAAAAGGATGATCACAAATGATTATTTGGGGGATTCTACTCTGGTGTATCATCCCTTCAATCTACTAAGAAAAATCTTAATTCAACCATCCATGCAAGTTGATGCACATTCTAACACAAGATTTAAAACTGATGTGATCACACATATATCCAACCTTCATAGCCAGTGGAAAATGAATAATATAGAGATCGACATAGTCCAGTTGAAGATTTTTCAGTGATTTTTCCAAGGCTAGTCTGACCAACTCTGGTCGAAGGAAAGTGCACCAAAGCTGAAAATATTAAAAAATAGAAATTATATTAATAATAATTTAGGAAATTTTATTTTGCTCTTACTGCATGGCTTGTGGGATATTACTTCCCTGACCTACGATGGAATGGGGGCCCATGATAGTAATGTGCCAAGTCTTAAACACTGAACACCAGGGATTTCTAATACCTAAAGAATATACCAAGAAGCATAGTTCACCAATCAATTCTTCACCAAACATGATCCTATTATATAATAGTGACCTGGGCACACTCACTAGTATACATGTTCAACATACAACATGCAGCACCTTTGAAGTGTAGAATATGTCTTCTCTCTTCACAGTGCCATCTGAAATCTTGCTTTGAATGGCCTGGCCAACCTGTTCTTCATTTTGGTACACATAAGCGCAGTCAATATGGCAGAACCCAACCTCTATAGCAAATTTGGTGACTTCCAGAGCTTCCCTCTTAGCAACCTACATAAGCAACAAAGGTACAGTTGAATACCCACATGATTAAGAGACTGCTAGCACAGCCTTTGATCTTCCAAAGAATCAGCTTTTCTTCATATCTTTGATTAATTCTCTATGTCTGGTGCTGAACGCATAACAGTTTCCCTAAACATCCCTGGTCGGATTTTAAATACACACCAGGTAACCCTTACATCCCAAATGATCTGGGGTCGATCACAGTCATCGGAGGACCCCAAGACCACCTCCAGGTTCAGTGGACCCAAAGGACTTAGCATTAAGTTGTAGTCATGAATATGATTTATACTATAAGATTCTTGAAGCAAAATCAAAAAGGTATAAGGTATATGGTAAAGACATTAAACAGGAGATAGTGAGAGACAGGGAGCCTGGGCTGTTGCAATCCATAGTGAGAGGGTAACAGGCAGGAAGGCCAGGGGTCTGCAAATGGAGGAAATAGCCCGCAAGTGTCAGACAATTTTAGCTCTCTTAAGCAGCAGGAAGAAGCAAACCAGCGATATTTTTTCCTTGTCTATACAAATTTAAAAGAAGGTTTCTCTTAAAATACTGTGTTGCCATAATGACACCTGGTTTCACCCGAAGTTAACTATTCTCAAACCTAGAGATAACCAATGCCTTTTTCTTATGGAAATGTTTGTCTTAAGCTATGCTAATGTACTATGCATTTACCCCAAACTCTGTCTTCAAGTTGGTTCTGCCTCTTGGCTCAGAATCCACTTGACAAACCAGTATGTTATACTCAGATATTGTTCCCCTAATCTATGTACATGAAACTATTTGTATGGTGATCTGCCCTTCTTCAAGATTCAAGCTAATCATTTATGGCCCATGATGAACCATTTGGTGCCAAGATTATCCCAAAATGCATTTTGTGGGTGAGGGGCCTGGTGCCATTCTGAGTTTTAAGACATTCCTTTCTTTCATTAACAGACTGCTAGTGACTATATAACATCTAGCTGAAGACTAGCCAGGGGGTATTCTTTCTGCCCCCTTCTGATGCTTATGTCAGAAGCTATCTCCTTTATACTTTAATAAAACTTTATTACACAAAAGCTCTGAGTGATCAAGCCTTGTCTCTGGCCCCAGACTGAATTCTCCTCTGCTGCTGCTGCTGCTGCTGCTGCTAAGTCACTTCAGTCGTGTCCGACTCTGTGTGACCCCACAGACGGCAGCCCACCAGGCTCCCCCATCCCTGGGATTCTCCAGGCAAGAACACTGGAGTGGGTTGCCATTTCCTTCTCCAGTGCATGAAAGAGAAAAGTGAAAGTGAAGTCGCTCAGTCTGTCTGACTGTTAGCGACCCCATGGACTGCAGCCCACCAGGCTCCTCCGTCCATTGGACTTTCCAGGCAAGAGTACTGGGGTGGGGTGCCATTGCCTTCCCCGGAATTCTCCTCTGGGGGCCAAGAATCCCGGGGTCTTTGCGTGATTCAACAACAGCCTTTCAATAGGATCACAAAGAGTCAGACATGAATTAGTGACTGAAAAACAACAAAACAGAAAGCATCAAGAAGCAAGGTGGAGGCTCCTAAGACCGCTGTCTACCAGTGAAGCTACTTGGAATACCCCAAATATAAACTGTGTCTATCCAAGGTGTAGAAAGTGATGTTCTCATATAAGGATCCGTTGTTGATCACCAAAATCAAGCTATTTAGCAGATCCCTCATTTCACTTACTTTACTTTAGGGGTTTTGTAAGAAAACTTCAGATCTACTCTCTACAGAATCTCAGGGTATCACCCATTATTTGTAACTATAGTCATGGTGCTGTGCATCAGGTCACCAACTTATTCTTCATATCGCTGAAGGTCTAGACTGTTGACAAACATCTTTCCATTTTTCGCAGATTTATCTCCAGCTTCTGGTCTTCATTTCTCTACTCTTTGTTTCTATAAGTTCCACTATGTTAGGTTCCAGCTACAAAGAGACTTCCTTGGTGGTTCAGACAGTAAAGCATCTGCCTAAAATGAGGGAGACCCAGGTTTGATCCCTGGGTCAAGAAGATCTCCTGGAGAAGGAAATGGCAACCCACTCCAGTGTTCTTGCCTGGAAAATCCCGTGGACAGAGGAGCCTGGTAGGCTACAATCCACTGGGTCGCAAAGAGTTGGACATGACTGAGCGACTTCACTTTCACTTTTCACAAAGACATCATGCAGTATTTGTCTTTTTATTTCTGGCTTACTTCACCTAGCTAAACACATGATGCACTGTGTAATTTCAAATGGCAATATTAACTTTGTTTTAAATGCTGAATAATATTCTATTTCTTTTTCATGTGTCAGAATCTTTTCTATTTCAAGGAGGTAGATAATTAGGGTAACTGCTCTCTGTTGGGTTCAGTCCTGGTCTTTCTTAAACACTTGGGCATTCAGGGATGTACTAGGAATGGATCAGTGAACTTTAGTGCTAGCCTGGACACTTTACTTCCTGCAGCCTACTTTGCAAACTCCTGTCTTCTCTTTCCAAAATGCCTCTGAATATTTCCTGTTCTCCAAATGATAAAAGTGAGACCCAAAGTTTCAGGATCAGAACTTGTCACAACTGCATTCTCTAAAGACAAGATGGACAGCAAACTTTCTGGCTTCAAGTCTAGAGATTTGTCCACTAGTCCCTTTTCTGTCCAAGCACTGAAAACTACACTTTAATAAAAGACATTACAACACCCAAGGATACATTACACAACATGGCCTGTAAGATGGTAGCTTATTCCCTCAAGTGACACCATATTTTCCGTTAGAAGAAGTTTCCAAGGAGCAACTGAAGTACAAGGCAAAACACAACTGGAGTGTCTTGCCTGGCACCTGTGAGGCACCCCATGGTAGAGAAGCAGTTCTGTCCCATTAGTTCCTATTCACCTCAACCTTAGGAACTTCCACCTCAAATACTTCTCTGGGTCACATCATTTTTGAAGGAGTTAACAGTTCTGGAACTAATGAAATACACAGAGAAACCAGCCATTGCAATCGCCCTCAAAGCAAAGCAGGTTGCGGTTAGTGATCTTGATAGCCAAGTCTCACCTCTTGTGCCAAGCTGGGAAAGAGACAGAAACTGGAGGGGAACCCAGAGTAATCTGCAGGTGAGCACAGCCTCAGACCCTGATGCTGAGTGAAGACTGGATACTCTCTCCCTTTTCACAGGACATGGTTCTAGCCTGGTTAGTGGCTAGAGGAGCTAGCCAGGAACTCAGTGCTTGACAACCCAAGTCCCTTTCACTCATGTTACATCCACTACTATTTATATCTCAACTCCAAACCACCTCTGTTACCTCTTTAGCTTCAGCGGTGCCAAATCCTAAGACAGGAATGAAATGGCCATCATTAAGCTTCGCTCTCAGGCCTTTGGGATCCATTGCCTGTTTCACCTCTGAATAAGCAGACTGATCTTTTCTTCTGCCTTCACAGGTTACAAATAATAGGAAGTTAACGCCCCAGCTGACTGTCCAATGTTAGCAGATACACTGGAGGAGGAGAGGATTAAACCAGTGCCCATAGGGTAAGAAGAGAAATTAAGCCAATTACATTGGTGGTTTTTTTTTTTTTTAATCAGAATAACTTCAGTTATATAATGATGAAATGTGCCAACAATTATTGACCAAATGTTACACAGAAACTTCCACATACCAGTCATTTCACTTTTGCAATTATGAAGCCCACTTTTGATCAAACATCAATTGAAACAACTACTTCATAGTATAGGAAAGCACATTTATCACACAATTAAGAAGTGTTGATTATTAAGCATTTTCCAAAATGCAATCTCTTGATAGAGAATTAAAATGTGAAACAAAGCAAATTTGCCTTTTAAATTTTCCAGCAGCAAAATTATTTTGCTTTACACACCTATGGTGGTAGAGGTATAGTCAGTAAGTCATGTCTGACTCTTTTACAACCCCATGGACTGTATCCTGCCAGGCTCCACAGTTCATGGAATTTCCCGGCTAGAATACTGGAGTGGGTTGCCATTTCCTATACCACAGTATCTTCCTGATCCAAGGATCAAATGCAAATCTCTTGTGTCACTATTTAGCTGGTGAATTCTTACCACTGGGCCACCTGAGAAGCCTTTATAGACCTGACTAGGGTGAAATTCTGAAAAGGACACCAAAACCAGACATTTTGGCAAAGTGTTTATTGACGTCAATTATTAACAATTTGTGGATACCATGTGCAGGTTCAGACAGACTCTTGAGTGTTTATACCTTGAACTAAGTTACATAACTTTTTAGAGTACTCTTATTATGTAACCAATACATATTTTACACAGTTTGTTATTGTGCTAAACATTATTCATAAAAGAAAAACCGATAAACAACTGAAATTGCAACAAATTTAGGAAGAGTAAGGGAAACCATGATGCACTGGTACAAGTAGATGTTGTGAAGGAAAACTCAATTTAACACATAGAGTGATGTCAGCAAAATAGTGAGCTAGGAGTGAAGTCTCCCTCAAAAAGGGAAGTATGGAAAAAGAAAGCAGCTGAAAAATGTCGGAGTTCTGGGAATCAGTCAAAAAAAACATCTACAGCAACAAAGTGAACGTGAAACTAGGGAAGATCCAAAAGACTGGAAGGACATTTCCGTATGTTTTTATTTACACTCATCTCTCCCCTGACTTAAACAGAGTCATCTTGATCTGTAAAGGTCAGCGGCTCAGCACCCTGCTGCCTCCCTCAAAGAAGATTCATCGCAGAAATCCTTATATGCAATATTCTCCACTACTTGGAGCTTGCCAGGAAAATGGTATCCATTTCACTTAAGTCTGAGCTTGAACTGAAGAGCAGCTGGAGTGGCTCATTACACCTGCAGGGGGAATAGATATGTATGGGACCAGGGCCAGGGACTAAGGGTAGGGACACACACAGACCATGTAAATCCATGATAGAATTGGGGTGTGGATTTGGGGGATAATAAGGCATTCAAATACAATCACAAATTTCCCAGAATCAGAAAGCCACTCATGGGCCAGGTAAGTTGTTGACTCAGAAATGACTTGAGTTTCCCGTAGATTCCTGTTGGGCTGACCCCAGAACAGGGACATGCCATGTCAGCTAGCAAAGGACAAACTGGATGTGGTACAAATCTGCAAACAATGGGTGTGCTGTACTTGTCCAAGTACCCGATTATGAACGCACAGAAGGAGAGAGAGAAAAGGCATACAATAAAGAAAGGTGAAACAACAAATCTAAAAAAAAGAGACAGAGAGGAAAAAAAGAGAGAAAAACATGAGCCATGAAACTGTTGTTGTTACTGTTTAGGCGCTAAGTCAAGACCCCCCATTGTGACACCATGGGCCCCACAGGCTTCTCTGTCCATGGGATTCTCCAGGCAAGAATACTGGAGTGGGCTGCCATTTCCTTTTGCAGTGGGTCTTCCTGGATCTGAGATTCAATCTGTATCTCCTGCATATCAGGCAGATTCTTTACCACTGCCCTACCTGGGAAGCCTGATCCATGAAAGGAAGAAAAGAAATTGGCACCGACTCTTCCTGAACAATCACCGGAGCCACACTTAGTGCACAGTGAGTGTCACACACTGTCCTGGGGAGGAGCTCCAGGTGGGCAAGAGGACGCTGAGCTCAGCTCCCCCAGAGGCACATTAGGGGGTCCCATCTCCTGAAAACACGACACAAGCAGGAAGACTCGTCCACACCAAGGCTGTAAAGAACCATCCCCATGGAGCTGGGTGGGAAGGGAAGAGAAGCCGCCAGATCAGGACTGAGCCCACAGGAGTGCCCCAGACAAAGAGGAGGAAGAGGGGTTCGGAGGTTCTCCCTGGAGAGACCCTGGAGACACCACACACTGGGCCCTGCAGCCCTGGGACGACCCCGGGAGGTCGCAGCCCCCAGCTGCTGTGAACCCAGCTGGACCCACAGGCGGCCCGGGAACATGACTCCTCTCCTGAGACATGCACCCGCTTATGCTCCTGGAACAGGCTGAGGAGGCGGCTGGACATTGTCCAGGACTCGGCCAGTTTACTGGGCAGCTTGTGTGCCCCCCAGCCCACAGACACCCCTTCAGTGCCTCTGGATCCAGCTTACTCCCCCCAGGGCGAGGGCCACCCATGCTGGGCCGAGTGGGCAGTGTAGGGTACAGAGCTGGCTCAGACAGGCAAGGACGTCTGGATGAGCCAGTGTGGCCATCGGCTATCAGAGAGTAGCCCGAGGAGCAGTGTTCTGGAAGTATCCTTCTCCATTTCCCTCACAGTAAAGTCCTTTAAAAGCCTATGGGACAAGGACCCCCTGCCCCACCGGCTCTCTGACTTGTCTTCAGCTCCTGTCTCCCCACTTCACTAAACTCCACCCATAGCAGCCAACTTGCTCGCCTTTAAATGTTCCATGAACACTCTTCCTTCTTGGAATAAGCATTTTCTGTTCCAGAGAAATGCAGGAATCACTGTCTCTATCTTCAAGGCTGTTTTGTAGAAATGAAAAGTTGTGTGGGATCAAGGGTAGTTGGTGTCTCTGCTGAACAGATGTACGGAAATGCAAGATGTTATGCAGAACTATCTCAACAGACACACACCCATTTCTAACAGCTAAATTCTCCTGATACCATTCACAGTCTCATTCTCCACGAGACTAAAGACTCAAGAATTTATTTCACTTATTGATATTTTTTGATGAAACAATGTCTTTCTAAAGAATGTTCAATAAAGTTTTGCTGAATGACCAATGAATGAACTCAAAATATGTAATGATTCATCAAAATGCTAAGCATGTGCAGACAATTAAGAAATTATATAAATGAGCAAAATGTGCTGCTTTACAGGAAGTAATATACAACACCCGATTTTTTTTAATCATTCTTTTAGCTTACCAAGATACTTATGCAAAGTTTCAAAAGAATTATACAATCTGTCGATTGAAGTTTGTCTTTGTAAGTAAACAAATGCACGTATTTGTGTAGGAAAATCACAAGGTAAATATACCAAAGGTAAGTATTTTTAAATGGGTAAACACAACTGATCTTTATTTTCTATCTGGTCCCTTCTATTTTCCAAAATTTCTACAGTTTGGAGGTATTATTTTAATGATCAGAAACAAGAGTCTTACTTGAAGTCTTTATTGTTTCATGAACTTTTTATTTTTTAAAAAGGAAAGGCAAGCTTTCAAAAGTTCAGACACTTCATTTAAGTACCTCCACCACGTACAAAAGTGATGCAAGAAAATCTTGAAGAATCTCAGTGAGAGTTGAGAGTCAATATTCTTCAGAGAATGGATACTCAGGGTGACAAACACCACTGAAAGAGAAGGAGGAAGATTCATTTATTAAATCAGTCATGTTGTCATAGAGTATTACTCTACGATGCGGTCTGCTGCTGCTGCTGCTAAGTCGCTTCAGTCGTGTCCGACTCTGTGCGACCCCAAAGACGGCAGCCTACGAGGCTCCCTTGTCCCTGGGATTCTCCAGGCAAGAACACTGGAGTGGGTTGCCATTTCCTTCTCCAGGATGGGCTAAAACTCTAGATCTACAAACACATCCCTCCTTCTCCCCCAACAAGCACAAATGCAGTGTCTGCTCCATGTGCACACGGCACCTGCACATCCAGTCCCAACATCCACATGTGATATTCACTCAACAGTGACAGGTAGTTTGACTTGTTATAATTTATATGAGACCTCAAGACCTGGCAGTAACTGTAGTGATCATCTCAGACACAGGTGTAACTTCTGCCCCTAGATGATGAAAAGGTCCCCAGTGAACAAATTAGCTGCCTTTTTTCATACACCCATGGATAAGCAAGTGAACACTCCATAAATGCAGAGTGCCTGCATTAAGGAACTTGCCATCTACTGAAGAGCTACCACAAGCACTTGAATAATCACACAGCTCAAAGAGGGAATATTCCTTTCTTAATTTATAATATATTAAAACACTTCTTACTCAAAAATTAGTATTACTGCTGTTTTCCTTTTTTTTCCATCTTTTTACTTTTCTTTCTGAATTTGTCCTTTTCAATTAAAAAAAAAAATGCCCATTAGGGAGAAAATCTGCCAATCACTTAGGGGACACATTGGAAGCAGGCCCCCTGTGACTTCATAGCACAGATGCACATTGGATTTCATGGGACCATCCTTCATAAAAAATATCAACAATGCATTTTGTAGTTTTGTTAGGCATAATACGAATGCCTTCTTCCCAGGTTTCTCAGTGGTTAAGGATCCACCTGCCAAGCAGGAGACCTGGATTCAATCCCTAGGGTGGCAAGATCCATTGGAGAATGAAATGACAATCCACTGCAGTATTATTGCCTGGGAAATCCCAAGTACAGAGGAGCCTGTTGGGCTATAGTGCATGGGATGGTAGAGAGTCATACAGGACTTAGAGATTAAACAAAAATAACAAAACAAGAATGTAATGCATGATGGATTCATTGTTATATAAAGTCGCTTCAGTCGTGTCCGACTCTGTGCGACCCCAAAGACGGCAGCCTACGAGGCTCCCTTGTCCCTGGGATTCTCCAGGCAAGAACACTGGAGTGGGTTGCCATTTCCTTCTCCAGGATGGGCTAAAACTCTAGATCTACAAACACATCCCTCCTTCTCCCCCAACAAGCACAAATGCAGTGTCTGCTCCATGTGCACACGGCACCTGCACATCCAGTCCCAACATCCACATGTGATATTCACTCAACAGTGACAGGTAGTTTGACTTGTTATAATTTATATGAGACCTCAAGACCTGGCAGTAACTGTAGTGATCATCTCAGACACAGGTGTAACTTCTGCCCCTAGATGATGAAAAGGTCCCCAGTGAACAAATTAGCTGCCTTTTTTCATACACCCATGGATAAGCAAGTGAACACTCCATAAATGCAGAGTGCCTGCATTAAGGAACTTGCCATCTACTGAAGAGCTACCACAAGCACTTGAATAATCACACAGCTCAAAGAGGGAATATTCCTTTCTTAATTTATAATATATTAAAACACTTCTTACTCAAAAATTAGTATTACTGCTGTTTTCCTTTTTTTTCCATCTTTTTACTTTTCTTTCTGAATTTGTCCTTTTCAATTAAAAAAAAAAATGCCCATTAGGGAGAAAATCTGCCAATCACTTAGGGGACACATTGGAAGCAGGCCCCCTGTGACTTCATAGCACAGATGCACATTGGATTTCATGGGACCATCCTTCATAAAAAATATCAACAATGCATTTTGTAGTTTTGTTAGGCATAATACGAATGCCTTCTTCCCAGGTTTCTCAGTGGTTAAGGATCCACCTGCCAAGCAGGAGACCTGGATTCAATCCCTAGGGTGGCAAGATCCATTGGAGAATGAAATGACAATCCACTGCAGTATTATTGCCTGGGAAATCCCAAGTACAGAGGAGCCTGTTGGGCTATAGTGCATGGGATGGTAGAGAGTCATATAGGACTTAGAGATTAAACAAAAATAACAAAACAAGAATGTAATGCATGATGGATTCATTGTTATATAGTTATTATTAATATAATTATTTTCCCCTGATGTAAAAAGAATTAAAGATGAAACATGTTCACAAGTCCTTGATTGAACACTGGCCTGCAGACACTGTGCCCTCTGTTTCCTGAGTCTCTCAGCCCTGAGAGGAGGTATACCAGGCACAGGATCAAGGGCACAAAGTAGTGAATTCACTATTATGTGAACTTGGGATTTTATTGATGTGCTGTTCTGGGCTCCAATCACATTTTGGTTGGTCTGAGATGAAGTCCTAGAGAAAACATCTGGTGTGAGGTCTGCAGGAAGCCCCTGGTTTATTCCTATGCTGGAAATCAGGACTGTCTTTTTTAAGCTTTAAGAAATTTAGTTCCCCTACTGAACTGCCTGCTACAGAAAATAACATATGTGTGAAACATCTGCAAGTCACTTATGGTAGAAATTCATAGTATCTTCTGTTTCTGTTGAGGCCATCAATTGCTTTCATATCTTCCAGAGTCATTTAAAAGTCAAATACCTGGAAGAAAGGAAAGAATCATGTTTACTCCCCCAAGAATTGGCCTTCCCCTGGGAACTGGAGGAGTTTCCAGCTGGATGGAGACAAGAAGAGGGGACAGGGAAGCTGTGTCTGTCCTCAGCTTCCAGGTGAACAAGCCTAGGAACCTCTGCTGAGTTCTCACCTTTCCTTCCCACACCTTTTCCTTCACTGTCCACCTCACAAACGTTACAGTGCAACAGTCCCTTATCTAAGTGAATCACTTGAAAAAATAAACAAATTAAAATCTTTTACCAAGCATGGTCATTGGACACTCCTGAGTCGATACTGAATCTGAGCTAACATTAGACTAATTAACTCCCCCCAACACACCCTAAGGGTGACAGCATTCAGCTGAAGCAGAGTAAGAAGGAGGCTCCTCCATGAAAGCCTATTCAAGAATCTGATATCAAACATATTCATTACCTATCAGTTCAGTTCAATTGCTCAGTTGTATCCACTCTTTGTGACCCCATGAATTGCAGCCTTTGTGACCCCATGAATTGCAGCACACCAGGCCTCCCTTTCCATCACCAACTCCTGGAGTTCACTCAGACTCATGTCCATCGAGTTGGTGATGCCATCCAGCCATCTCATCATCTGTCGTCCTTGTCTCTTCCTGCAACCAATCCCTCCCAGCATCAGAGTTTTTTCCAATGAGTCAACTCTTGGCATGAGGTAGCCAAAGTACTGGAGTTTCAGCTTTAGCATCATTCCTTCCAAAGAACACCCAGGACCAATCTCCTTTAGAATGGACTGGTTGGATCTCTTTGCAGTCCAAGGGACTCTCAAGAGTCTTCTCCAACACCACAGTTTAAAAGCATCAGTTCTTCAGCACTCAGCTTTCCTCACAATCAAACTCTCACATCCATACATGACCACTGGAAAAACCATAGCCTTGACTAGACGGACCTTTGTTGGCAAAGTAATTACCTATAATTGAACCTAAAAAACTTTATGTAAATGCCTTTGTGGAGAAAGTTATGAAGTGTTTAAGACATTAGAGAACACCTAAATAATTAAAAATTCATATCATAATTTTGAAATGGAAAATTCAATTTTGTCAAGAAATTCATTTTCTCCAAAGTGATGTAGTGTTTCAGTGCAATATGAATCAAAGACTTAAAACACGTATTATTTTGTGAAATTCAGTAAAGTGATACTAAGTTTGAAATAAGAAATAGCTAGTCAAGAGCAATCAAGATATCCTTAGAGAAGAAAAATATGCCATCCTGAAAAACAAAACTTATTTTATACTTTTGTAACAGAGTACAGAAAACTTAATAGTTAAATATAAGGGAGAGGCCAGAAATGTATTTATGAACATTTGATCTATGACACAGTTGGCAGTGAAAATCTGTGGAAAATGTGGACACTTAGATTTCCATTTAAATAAAAAAAAATGGGTAATCATTTTACATCATATTAGAAAATCAGTTCCAGGTGTATTTCAGAGCCAAATTTGAATGCAAACACAAAAACAATTTTTCAGGGAACTATATAATTGACTCTTGACTTGGCCTGACCCATAACTTGCATTGGGCAGTGAAATTTGCCAGAAGAAATGGTGTGTTAGTCTTGAGCCTAGACATGAAGAGGATTTTTTCCTACTCCCTAGCTTGGGATCATAATTGGAAAATTAAAAGACACTTGCTCCTTGAAAGAAAAGCTGTGACAAACCTAGACAGCATATTAAAAAGCAGAGACATCACTTTTCTGATGAAGGTCCATTTAGTCAAAGCTATGGTTTTTCCAGTAGTCATGTATGGATGTGAGAGTTGAACTATAAAGAAAGCTGAGTGCTGAAGAATTGATGCTTTTGAACTGTGGTGTTGGAGAACACTCTTGAGTCCCTTGGACTGCAAGGAGATCAAACCAGTTAATCGTAAAGGAAATTATTCCTGAGTATTCATTGGAAGGACTGATGCTGAAGCTGGAACTCCAATACTTTGGCCACCTGATGCAAAGAACTTGCTCATTGGAAAAGACCCTGATTCTGGGAAAGATTGAAGGCAGGAAGATAGGGGGACAACAGAGGATGAGATGGTTGAATGGCATCACTGACTCGATGGACATGAGTTTGAGTAAACTCCAGGAGTTGATAATGGACAGGGAAGTCTGGCATGCTGCAGTCTATGGGGTTGCAAAGAGTCGGACATGACTGAGTAACTCAACTGACTGACTGACTTGGGATCATAGGGCTGTGCTGAGATAGTTGTCACAGTCTAGCTAAATATATATGAAAAAATATACAGAGAAGCATGCAGGCTCCTCTGACAAGAGTCACATCCAGCTGGTAAAGCCCTGAACTGCAAATGCCCAAGAGAGCCCAGCCTAGAGGACAACCACTTAGCTGAGTGCCGGCTGATTGTCAAAGCACAGAATCAAGAGATGCAGAAATGATCTCTGCATTAAATCATAAAATTGGGGAGAGTTTCCTGTACAGCTACACCAAGGGTATAATAATGGTCTCCTACTGCTACTGTTAAGTCACTTCAGTCATGTCCAACTCTGTGCAACCCCATAGATGGCAGCCCACCAGGCTCCCCCGTCCCTGGGATTCTCCAAGCAAGAACACTGGAGTGGGCTGCCATTTCCTTCTACAATGTATGAAAGTGAAAAGTGAAAGTGAAGTCACTCAGTCGTGTCCGACTCTTGGTGACCCCATGAACTACAGCCTACCAGGCTCCTCCATCCATGGGATTTTCTAGGCAAGACCTAGACAGAAATTAAAACACAGACAGCTTAGCAATAATAGGCACAGTCTTGAACAGGAACTTTGCAACAGCAGAAACTCAAGAAGATTAAATGTACAAAGTAAAACCTTATAGTATTCATGGAAATACAAGATAAAACCACAATTAGGAAGTTAAGGATCACTGCCATAATTTTTGTACCCCCCCCAAATTCACATCTTGATGGTGTTAGAAAAGGAGTTTTTGACAGGTTATTAGGACATAATCGTAGAGCCCTCATGCATGAGATTTAAACGATATCATAGAAGAGACTTGGGACAGCTCTGTTGGCCCCTCCACCATGTTAAGATACAAGGAGAAGCCAGTGACCTGGAGGAGGCCATCACCCAACCACATGGGCACCCTGACCTCAGAACTCCAGCTTCAGAACTGTGAAAAACAAATTTCAATTTTTTCTCAATCACTCAATGTGTAGTATTTTGTTAAAACACACAAAACAGCCTAAAAAAAATCACATAATGCAATTTCATCAATTGAGAAAAAGACAGTACGATATCATTTGTACAATGTGACATAATAAATTGGAGACAGCATTGGAGCTAAAATCTCTGTTTTCTGTCCATCTTTAGTGAAAGTGAAAGAGGAGAGTGAAAAGTTGGCTTAAAGCTCAACATTCAGAAAACTAAGATCATGGCATCTGGTGCCATCACTTCATGTGAAATAGATGGGGAAACCGTGGATGACTTTATTTTGGGGGGCTCCAAAATCACTGAAGATGGTGATTACAGCCATGAAATTAAAATACTTTTACTCCTTGGAAGGAAAGTTATTACCAACCTAGACAGCATCTTAAAAACCAGAGACATTACTTTGTCAACAAAGGTCCATCTAGTCAAGGCTATGGTTTTTCCAGTGGTCATGTATGGGTGTGAGAGTTGGACTGTGAAGAAAACTGAGCACTGAAGAATTGATGCTTTTGAACTTGGTATTGGAGAAAACTCTTGAGAGTCCCTTGGACTGCAAGGAGATCCAATCAGTCCATCCTAAAGGAGATGAGTCCTGGGTGTTCATTGGAAGGATTGATGTTGAAGCTGAAACTCCAATACTTTGGCCACCTGATGTGAAGAGCTGACTCATGAAAAGACCCTGATGCTGGGAAAGATTGAGGGCAGGAGAAGAAGGGAACAACAGAGGATGAGATGGTTGGATGGCATCACCGACTCAATGGACATGGGTTTGGGTGGACTACAGGAGTTGGTGAATAACAGGGAGGCCTGGCATGCTGCAGTTCATGGGGTCGCAAACAGTCAGACATGACTGAGCAACTGAACTGACTGAACTGAACTGTAACCCTCTCCAGTCATGTCAATTCTCCTGTTGTCACATCAGGTGGAGAAAACCATGAGGAATACACACAAGGCTTTCATGCACAGGAAAGAACAGGTAACTCATCATGACTCAAGGCAAGTATTGAGAGAGAGACAAAGGATGATCCTTGTGAAGGATATTCCCTAGGAGCCCTCTGCCTACAGACCCACTTATCACCTGCATGTTCTCTTTGACCCACTTCTTGTTGAAACTCTTAGTCAGAACCACAACCCCATCTTGTATCAGGTAGTGAAGGGCAACCAGAGCTGGAGTTTGCTTGTGCTTTTGGGCAATGGCAGAGAGAACTGGGTCTTCCAAGAGAACAGGGTGGTTCAGGTTCACCCTTGAAGGAAATTCAGAAATGATGAGGACCTGAGACTCATTTGAGAAGAGACTTCCTAAATAGACCAAGAAGGTCCACTGTAGACAGTGCTTCTCAAAGTGTGGTCCATGGACCAACAGCATTAGCATCACTTGGGATCTTGTAAGAAATACAAATTCCATGGCTGAGCTGAAGATAAGCTGAATCAGAACCTCAACTGTGTAACCTCCCATTCTGTGTTTACAGAGCTCTGCAGTTGATTCAGATGCATTATTGAGTTGAGACCAGGACTACCAAACTCGTGGACTGTTCTTTAATTCTGAGAGGTTGTTTTTCTTCTATTATCAAGAGCATGAATAGAGAAACAGAAGGAAAAAAAACAGGGATCATTTTTAAATTTCACTTTTCTAAGGTACTAATGAAAATTGAGAAGTCTCAAAGTAAAAGACATTTATTTCATTATTATTCTACTATCACTTCAGTTCAGTTGCTCAGTCGTGTCTGACTCTTTGCAACCCCATGAATCGCAGCACACCAGGCCTATAGAGGTTTACAAAAATGGTTCATTGAAATTTTTTCTATCATGATTGATCTATGAGTTACATATTATTATCCTAATTTTAGACATAAGATAAGAGGCTTGGAACATCTATTTTTAGAAATGTGTTCCTTGGTTAATAAATAATTATGACATAATGTTGTGTCTCTGGTCTCAATTGGGCGACTATATGTAGATCTTAATGCAGACATTTATTACTGGTGAGTTGACAAGCTAATACAATGTAGAAAACAGGCTGGGTGATTGGGAAATAAAAGAGAAGAATTCATTCCATCCCTCCTCGCTCTTCCCACTGCTTAGCAGAGCTATCTGAGTGCCATACAATGTAAACTATTCCATCAGAATTTGAATTTTAGGGAAACTTCCAGTTACCTTCAATAGGATTCAGTACCATTCTTTTACTCGTTGGGATCCCAGAGCACCAAAGGCAACAAGAACGATATCATGGGACTTGCAGAAATCCAGCAGTTTGCTCTGATTGAGGTAAGGATGGCATTCCACCTGTAGAAAGCCAACAAGAAGAGTGTCAGATCAAGTGCATCCCAAACTATAGGTTAACTGTACCTAATACAACCAAGGTGATGTTAGACCACTGATGACCAATGTGAAGATAACTGTTAGAGATGACTATGCTGTTTCTGCATGTAACCCCCCCACACACACACACTCTCTCTATAAATGGTCTCACCCCTCCTGGTCGAGCATGCGGGGGAGTCGGCCTTTGGGCAGATGTCTGCCACCTTCCCTCCCCCATTGCTGGCACCTGAAATAAAGCAAACTTTCTTTTCAAAAAAAAAAAAAAGATTATATGAAAAGGTAATATTAACAGGACAGAGAATGATTAAAAGGTGAAAAATATGCTGAGGGAAAAACTGTAACATTAACTGGAAACTTGAAATATCAACAGCAAGAGTGAAATAGAGAAAAGTGTGTTTATATAGTTAATTTTATGATGGAAATGGATGGGAGAACCAGTCCAAGATTGAGTAGTCAAAATATGGGCTCCAGATCTGAGTAAACATTTCAGAGTAAATATTATATCTCCTGTTAGTTTCTCATGCATTGGAGAAGGAAATGGCAACCCACTCCAGTGTTCTTGCCTTGAGCAACCCAGGGACGGGGGAGTCTGCTGGGCTGCCGTCTATGGGGTTGCACAGAGTAGGACACAACTGAAGTGATTTAGCAGCAGCAGCAGCAGTTTTACCATGAGCCTTTAACTTCACCCTCTGACCTGGACAGTTTTCATCATTTCCAGCACTTTTTTTTTTCTGTGCCCCCTGTTGAAGGCCCATAGAGGATGAGACCCCCAAGACTAAGGATTTAGTCATCAAAATTCCACACTAATTCTTCAGCCAGTCTTACATGATTTGTATTTAGTATTTACTTCCCATTCCATCTTCTCATGGTTTTCCTTCCTATACACAGTTTGCTACAAGGCACTCTCCAGTCCAATTTCTGGTCATGTTTTCATCTCAGAAAAATGCCTTCTCCTTATTCTAAGTTCTGGGTTCTACCCTCAATTTACTTGGAAGGATTCCCCACCTTTTCCACCTGAATTTATCAGACAGGGATACCATTCTGGGTTCTATGCACACCATCCAGACAGAGGCTCTGCACTCTAGAATCTTCTGTCCATAAAGGTCAGATGAACAGGAGGGGAGGACAGACAGACATCAGGCTCCAGGGCAAGAAGGAGGTTGTGAAGAGCAGGAGGGAGAGGAGCCGCGCTGCTCACCTGGTTGCAGACGGGCTTGTACTTGAGCCCCGGCTTGTTCAGGATCTTCTCCAGCTGCTTGTGGTTGAAGTTGGACACCCCGATGGACTTGGTCAGCCCTGCATCCTTACACTTCTCCAGGGCCTGGGGACAGATGGGTGCTGAAAAATCACTTGGAATGGGCAATAGGACAAGAATAAAAGCTGAAAAAATACCTGTAAAAAGTGTCATCCAGAAAGAATTAGCATTGATTATCAAGAAGGAAAGAGGGGAAAAATGGCATGACACAAAAAGAGAAATTGCCATCTCCTCCTTGGAAAACCCTGGAGAGCACATATCACATGGAAGGAAATAGATATCTGTCTCACTGTCCCAGATTCTCCTCCTCTGTTCCTCTCTGTGAACATTTCAGCAATGGTTTCCTCCCCACAACCCCAGCATCCCAGCCCTTAGAGCTCATGAACTGCTGAGTCTGATGGCCCACAGCCCATCTCACAGGCAGAAGAATTGATGGAGGTTCCCCCTCTCCTGGCTCCTCCTTTAACTCTCTGCTCTTGGAACTCACCTCCCATGTGTGACAGAGATCCACTGAGTCAGCTATCAGTTTTCCATTTTCATCTTTTGGGTATAATTCCTCCCCTGGCTGGAATAAAAGCATTCATTTTAGACATGTCACAAAATAATTTCTCCACATTTAGCAAGGCTTCCAGGCACCCAGGATTAAACCTACATGAAGTAGGTTTACAACTTTCTAGATACTAATATTTGCAAAGTGATTGCATGTGGAGATGTAAGCAAGGTTTTTAGGAGGGAAGTTTATTCTACTTTTTTACACTCAATACGTGTTGTAATAAGTACAATTTTTCTAGGTCCTAAAAAAGACTTCAAGTGACTTCTGTGAATTTTGTCTGTTCTTATACTGCCTTCTTTTGAAATATCTCTAATCTGAGAATGGCAGTAAGTTACATGGCTTTATTTCCAGAATAAAAATTGCAACCTTGACCTGGGCTAGATAATCAGATTTCCTTTTCCCTCTGAGCATCAGATGCCCTAGGGCAGGCACATGAACCAGCAAGACTCTCCTTAAGTTGGTATGGATTGTGGAAGATCAAGATCTCAAAGATCAATGGTCTTTGAGACCATTGTGGAAGATCAAGGGTCTCAAATGTTCATGGCCATGAACCTTGAGCTGCCCCAAGGTCATATTTTCCATCAGTGGAAATTTTTCAGTAAAAAATAAGCAAACCATGAGTAACATCCTGATAAGGCATAGAAATTAGTAGAAATTGGGAGACATTTCTGAAGAATACTGCAAATCCCCAGTCTGTCTGTGGCTATGACTTGTCATCTACATAGTCCACTAATCTATGGTGCATCAGATGACTTGAACTGCTTTTTGTGACTTGAAATCAAGACTTCTCAGTAAACCATTCTTAACAGCTAAGTGCAGTCTACAAATCTCATCATGAAGTCAGGCAAGAGAGGAGGCAATCTCTCCTATGTCTTTATAAAGGAACAAAGTTTAGATGCACCCAGAGTTTAAGGACCAGTCCCTTGTGACAGTTACATGGTCTAAACACAAGACGGACAGCCAACTTTCTGCCTTCCAGTCTAAAGACTTGTCCACTAGCCCCACTTATGCCCAGGCACTTCAGACTATACTTTAATAAAAACACACACTGAAACCTAAGAATACATTGCAAAACTTGGCTTGTAAGACTGCAGTATCCCCTCAGTGATAGCCCCTCAGTTATATCCTCCTCCTCACTCAAATGATACTATAGTTCTCATCAGAAGAAGTTTCCGAGCAGAAAGAGAAGTACAGGGAAAAACATAGCTGGAATGTTTCTGCCCTGGCACTGAGCAGGTATCCCACAGTAGAAAAGCAATTCTCTCCCATTATTTTTCAGTCACTTCATCTTCAGGACCTTCCACCTCAAATGCTTCTCTGGATCATGTCTTTTTGAAAGAAGGAAAGTGTTCTGTAATGAAATAAAGAGAAACCCTAACTTGCTGTCCCTTAAATGTTACATAACACTTGGCCTTCTTGAACTTAGTATTTTCTGTTCCAGAGTAATGAATGGAGCCACCGTCTCTATGTTGCAAGGCTGTTTCTTGTACAAATGAAAAGTTGTGTGGGATGAAGGGTAGTTGGTGTCTCTGCCTAACAGATGTACAGAAATGAGAGAGATTGTGCAGAATTATCTCCTACAGGCACTTACTCATTTCAAACAGCTAAGTCCTCCTGATTTCATTCACAGTCTTATCCTCCAGTAGGCTATCCACTCAAGAATTTCTCATTTTAATGGATATTTATTGATAATGCCATGTGTTACTAAAGAATATTCTATAAAGTTTTGCTGAATTAATGAGGGAATGACAACCAATGAATCAATGGCAAAATGTATAAAAATTCATCAAAGTGCTAAGCATGAGCAAAAATTAAGAAATTAAATAAAAGAATAAGATATGCTGCTTCATAGTAAGCAAAATATAATACTGAATTTTTAAGTCATATTTTTATTTTACCAAGATAATTATGCTAAGTTAAAAATAAGTCAAAAACCTGTAATTGAAGATCCTTTCCCTTTGTAAATGAAAACACACACACATTTCTACAGGAAAATCTTAAGGAAAAGGCACCAAATTTAAGTATTATTAAATGGGTTAATCACAGCTTATCTTTATTCTCTATCATTTCCTTTCAACTTTCCAAATTTTCTGTAATTTGCATTTTTTAACTAACATAAAAAAGTATTTTTACTTTGAAGTCTTTATTGTTTCATAAACTGTTTATTTTTTAAAAGGAAAGGCAAAGTTTCAAACATTCAGACACTTCATTTAAGCACCTCCACCAAGCACAAAAATTCTCTTCATAGTCCTAGAAGCAAGTAATTCTCAAAGAACCACAGTGAGAGCTGAGAGTCAATATTCTTCAGAAAATGGATAGCCGGGCTGACCAACACCAC
Source organism: Oreotragus oreotragus (assembly GCA_006410675.1). Lineage (NCBI taxonomy): Eukaryota > Metazoa > Chordata > Mammalia > Artiodactyla > Bovidae > Oreotragus > Oreotragus oreotragus. The sequence continues at coordinate 12,570 of SJYX01020991.1, read as the reverse complement.
TGAAAGAGAGGAGGAGGATTAACTTATTAAATCTGCCATGTTGTCAAAAACTGCTGCTCAATAGATGCAGTCAGGATATAATTGTCTAAATATACAAACACATCCCTCGTTCTCCCCCGACAAGCACACCTGCAGGTGCCTGCTCTATGTGCACACGGCACCTGCACGTCCAGTCCCAACATTCACGTGTGATATCCACTCCACAGTGACAGGTAGCTGGACTCAGGTTACAGTTTACATGAGAGCACAAGACCTAGGGCTAACTGTGGAGCCATTTCACACACAGGGAGAACTTTTTCGGTCCCTAGTTGATGAAAAGGTGCACAAATTAGCTGCCTTTTTCCACACATCCAAGGATAAGCAAATACTGAGCACTCCAAAAATACAGAGCACCTCCATTAAGGAATCTGTCATCTATAGGAGAGCTAGCATGTGCACCTGAATATTCATACAGTTCAAAGCGGGATTATTACCTCTTTAATATAGTCAAACATTGGTTATGCAGTAATACTGCTTTTTTCATTTTTCCCAAGTTTTTACTTTTCTTTCAGAATTTGCCTTTTTCAGTTTGATTCATTAAAGAATGCATTCGCAAAGATTCCAAGTACAAGGAGCCTGGTTAGTGACCTGAGCCCACAAAGATAAATAAGTCTAGGCATTCACAGCCTAATGAAGGAAAACATACAGTTATACTTAAAAACCTTTAAGTACAAAAAAGTAACTATCCACCTTTTTCTCAATTATCATGTCTTTTATCAGAAGCATTATAGCTATAAAAACAATAGGGAGAGTTTTGAAATCTGTCATTGGAAATAAAATTTCATTTCTCCAAAAATTGGTATTCCCTTCTCTCTAAACTCCCTTCCAAATTCCCCGTTTGATTAGCCTTCTGTCCCTTCAATCCTGACATCGTCCTGCAGTAATTAGGCAACTGGAATTCAATGTTAGTGACTAAATCAAAGTCAGGAAGATAGGGGCACCCCAGGGGATGGACCCCTGATGGACAAATACAACACTGGTGTGAGTCTTGACTCAAGGAACCAGAGAGACCCAGACGATCTTACCTGAGTGTGTCCTGCTAAGCAGTCACTCACTGGAGGGTCAGTTAAGCTCATGATCTACTTGTAATTCAGTTTTGTGAGATAACAAGGATGAGGACATGGGAGTTGTAATAGGGAAGAAAGGGCAGTGAAGAGACTGATTTATAGGAAGTAGATGGTGTCTTGGTGAAGAAATGCCCATAAGGGAGAATGTCCACCAGACCCTTAGGGGACAGGGTGAAGGCAGGCCCATGTGACATCATAGCACTGATGGATGTTGGCCTTTCTAGGACCCTCCTCCATAAAGAAACATCTACAATACATTTTATAGTTGTGTTGGGGTTAACATGATTGCAGGCTTCCTAGGTGGCTCAGTGGTAAAGGGTCCACCTGCAAAGGAGGAGATATGGGTTTGACCTCTGAGTCAGCAAGATCCCCTGGAGAAGGAAATGGCAACTCACTTCAGTATTCTTGCCTGGGAAATTCCAGGGACAGAGAAGCCTGGCAGCTACAGTCCATGGGATACCAAGAGTTGGAAATGACTGAGTGACTAAATAACAACAAAACTTGAATGCAATTCATGATGGATTCATTATTATACAGTTATTATTAATATAATAATTTTCCACTGATGCAGAAAGAAATAGAGATTAAAGATGTTCATAGGACCCTGAAAGAATACAGGGCGGCAGGCACTGTGCCCTCTGTGTTTCCTGGGTCCCTCAGCCTTGAGAGGAGGTACACCAGGCACAGCAATTAGGGGCACAAAGTAGTGAATTCACCAGGATGTCAACTCAGTGATTTTATTGATGGGCTGGCCTGGGCCCCATCACATTTCTCTTGGTCAGAGACAGAGCCCTGGAGGAAACCTCTGGTCTGAGGTCTGCAGGAAGCCCCTGGTTTACTCCTACTCTAGGAATCAGCACTGTTTTCCTAGATTTAAGCTTTTAAAATGCTAAGCTCTGCTGCTGACCTGACTGCCCCAGAAAACAGTATTTGTGGGAAACATAGGCAAGTCACTTACGGTTGAAATTCGTAATATCTTATATTTCTGTTGAGGCCATCGATTGCTTTCATGTCTTCTGGAGTCAGTTCAAACTCAAACACCTGGAGGAAAAAAGAATCACATTGACCTCTCCCCCAAGGAGCCAGCCTTCCCCTGGGAACTGGAGGACTTTCCAGCTGGATGGAGACAAGAAGAGGGGACAGGGAAGCCGTGTCTGTCCTCAGCTTCCAGGTGAACAAGCCTGGGAGCCTCTGCTGAGTTCTCACCTCTCCTTCCCACACCTTCTCCTTCTCTGTTCACAAACATTACAGCACATCAGTTGCTTATCTTTCTAAGTGAATTACTTGAGACAAAAAAATCGAAAATCATTTTTTTCCAAACACACTGCTTTTAGACACTCCTGACCTGACTCAATACCTGAACCTGAGCTGACATTAGACTGATTGCCTCTCCCCAGCATGCCCTAAGGGTTACAGCATTCAGCTGAAGCAATGTGTGAAGGAGGCTCCCCTGAGAAAGCCTATTCGGAAATCTGATATCAAACTACTCATTATCTATGATTGGATCTAAAAAAAAAAAACTTTATGTATATACTTTTCTGGGGAGAGTTATGAAAAGTATTTAAACATTAAGGAACAACCAATTATTAAAAATTCACATTATAGCAATGAAATGGAAAGCTCAATTTTGTAAAGAAATTCATTTTCTCCAAAGAGTTCTCTTGTTTCAATGCAACATGAACCAAAGACTTAAACACATATTCTGCTGTGGAAGTTGGTATAGTGATACTGAATTTTAAATATGAGAAGAGCTAGTCAAAAGCAGTCAAGACATCCTTAAAACAGAAGAATGTACCATACTGAAAAGCAAAACTAATTTTTTACTTCAGTAGCACAGTACAGAAATAGTTAAATAGACAAGACTGGGCAGAAATGTACTTATGGACACTTGATATGTGGCAGAGTTGACAATGAAAATCTGTAGAAAATATGGACAGTTGTTTTCGTTATTCAGTCACTTAGTATGTCCCACTCTTTGTGACCACAAAGGAAGAGGTTTTTCTCCCCACTCACCGAATGAGAATCATATCACTGTGCTGAAAAGAAGACTAGGTCAGTTGCCTTATTCTAGCCAATAAACACTATAGAGAAGTCTTCAGGCTCCTCTGACAAGAGCCACATCCACCTGCTAAGCAGAACTCGCGAGCTGCTCAGCACTGAACTGCAAGTGCACAGAAGAGCCCACCCTGGAGGACAACAGCTGAGCTGAGTGCAGGCTGATTCTCAAACCACAGGTCCGGAGAGTCATCAGTGAGCTCCGCGTTAAATCCTGAAACTGGGGACAGGTTCCTGCACAGCTAAGGGTGCAATAATGGTCTCCTACAGATAAATCAAAAGGAACAACCTAGCTAAAGTGGACAAAGTCATTAAGAGGAACTTCACAAAGACAGAAACTCAAAAAGATTAAACGTATGAAGATGAAAGCCTATTAGTATTCAGGGAAATATTAATAAAACCACAAGGCTTTGGAAGCTAAAGATCGCTGCCATAATTTTGTGCCCCCAAATTCACATGCTATGATGTTAAAAATGGAGCCTTTGAGGGAGGAGTAGGTCATGATGGCAGAGCCCTCACAAATGAGATTTAAGAATATCATATTCATATAAGAGACTTGGGAGAGCTCTGTTTCCCCTCCAACATGTAAAGATACAAGGAGAAGCCTGTGACCTGGAGGAGAGCCCTCACCCAACCACACAGGTACCCTGATCTCAGATCTACAGCTTCACAACTGTGAGAAACAAATTTAAATTTTTTCACAGCCACTCAGCCTGTAGTGTCTTGTTAGAGCAGTTCAAACAGGCTAAGAAAAATCACATGATGCAATTTTATCAATTGAGAACAGAGAAACTAAGATATTTCCTTAGGAGCCCTCTGCCCACAGCCCTGCTCATCACCTGCATGTTCTCTCTGATCCACTCCTTGTTGTTACCCTTGGCCAGAACCACAACCCCGCGTTGTATCTGGTAGCGAAGGGCAACCAGAGCTGCCGTTTTCTTGTGCTTTTGGGCAATGGCAGCGAGAACCGGGTCCTCCAGGAGAACGGGGTGGTTTGGGTTCACCCTGGAAGGAAATTCAGAAATGCTGAGGAGCTGAGACTACGCAGTCCCTAAGGAGGCTTCTCAAACAGACCAAGTAGGTCCACTCCAGACCAGTGCTTCCCAAAGTCAGGTCCAGGGACCAGCAGCATCAGCATCACTTGGGATCTTATTAGAAATACAAATTCCATGGCTGAGCTGAAGACAAACTGAATCAGAACCTCAATTGTGTCACTTCCCATTCTGTTTTTACAGAGCTCTGCAGGTGATTCAGATGCACTATTAAGCTGAGAACAGAATGCCAAATTGTGGATTATTTTCTTTAATTCTCAAGGGTTGTTTTTCTTCTACAGTCAAAGGCATAAATAGAGAAACAGTAGGAGGAGCCCAGGAATTCTTTTTAAATTTTGCTTTTTAAGGTACTGATAAAAATTGAGTAGTCTCAAAAATAAGAGACATTTATTTTATCATTATTTTTCTATCAATGTTCACAGAAATGCTTCAAATTGAAATTTTTTTTCTCTCATGATATACTGAGCAGTTACATATTATTATCCCAATTTTAGATATAAGGTAAGTGAGGCTTGCAACATCTATTTTTACAAAAGTGTTCATTAGTTTAAAAGTAAATCATGATATCAGCCTGTGTCTCTTGTCTCACCTAGGCGATTCTATATAGATTTCAATGCAGATATTTGTTATTGATGAGTCTACAAGCTAATACAATGTAGAAAAATTGTCTGGGTGATGGGAAGATAAAAGAGAAGGATTCATTTCATCCCACCCCTCTCTCCCTTCTGCTTATGAGAGTTATCTGAGTGCTGTGTTATTTAAATTATTTCATCAAAAATTGAATTTCAGGGAAACTTCCAGTTGTCTTCATTAGGATTCAATACCATTCTTTTACTCGTTGGGATCCCAGAGCAGCATAGGCAACAAGAATGATTTCATGTGACTTGCAGAAATCCAGCAGTTTGCTCTGGTTGAGATAAGGGTGACATTCCACCTGTAGAATGCCCAAAGAGAAGAGTGTCAGATTATATGCAAAGGCAATATTAATATGACAGAGAAAGATTAAAAGTTTTCAAAGGCTAAAGGAAAGACTAGAACATTAAATGAAAACTGGAAATGTCAACACCAACAGAAAAACAGAGAAAAGTGTATTTATACAGTTAATTTTATAATAGACATGGATGGGAGAACCAGTCCAAGACTGAGTAATCAAAAGCTATGCTATACATTTGATTAGATGTTCCTGAGAAAATGTTTCATAAGTTACTAGTATCACCTTGAGCCTTTAACTTCATCCTCTAACCTGGATGATTTTCATCACCTCCAACATATTTTTCTGAACTGTACTACCTGTTTAGGACTCATAAATGCTGAGACAACAAGAACAAGAATTCAGACATCAGAACCCCACACAAACCCTTAAAATCCACCTCAGCTGTTTGACTCTTTATTAATTTACTTCTGATTCCATGTTTTCATCATCTTCCTTCCTGTATGCAGTTCTCTTCAGGGCACTTTTCTCTCCATCTGCTTATCCTTCCATCTCAGGGAAACGCCTCCTTCCTCTAGTTCTGAGTTCTACCCACAGTTTAGAAGGAAGGCATCTCACCTTTTCCAGCCAGACTGTCAAGCAGAGATACTGCTACAGATTCTATTCACACCATCTAGAGAGGCTCTGCTCTCTAGAATCCTCTGACCCACAAAGGTCAGATGAACAGGAGGGGAGGACAGACAGACATCAGGCTCCAGGGCAAGAAGGAGGTTGTGAAGAGCAGGAGGGAGAGGAGCCGAGCTGCTCACCTGGTTGCAGACGGGCTTGTACTTGAGCCCCGGCTTGTTCAGGATCTTCTCCAGCTGCTTGTGGTTGAAGTTGGACACCCCGATGGACTTGGTCAGCCCTGCGTCCTTACACTTCTCCAGGGCCTGGGAGGGAGGGGTGGTGAACAATTACATGGAATGTTAGAGCAAGAATAAATGCTTTAAACCATCAGTAATCACACTCATCCATCAAAAATTACCCTTGACTATCAAGAAGAAAAATCAGGAAGAAGATCATGATATAAAAAGAATTATGGTCCCCTCCTTAGAAAAAAACCCCAAAAGACATATCACATGAAAGGAAAGAGGTGCCTAACTGCCCCCATATTCTCCTCCTTTGTTCCTCTTTGTGAACATTTCACAATGGTTTCCTCCCCACAACCCCACCATCACAACCCTCAGATTCATGAACTGCTGAGTCTGATGGTCCACAGCCCATTCTCACAGGTGGAAGAAATGAAGGAGTTTCCCTGTCTTCTGACTCCTCCCTTTGTTCTCTCCTCCCTGGACTCACCTCCCACGTGTGACAGAGATCCACTGAGTCAAACATCAGTTTTCCATTTTCATCTTTTGGGAGTAATTCCTTCCCTGGCTGGAATGGAAGCAGTCATTTTAGAGATGTCACAGAATAATTTGCCTGCATTTAGCCAGGCTGCCAGACACCAGGGATTAAACCTCCATTAGATAGGTTTACAACTTTCTAGATACTAATATTTGCAATGTGATTTGCATATATAGAGTTGTCAGCAATGTCTTTAATAGGAAGACTTATTCTAATCTCTTATATTCAATTTATGTTGTAATAAATACAATCTTTCTAGGTCCTAAAAGGGACACCCAGTGACTTCTCTGAATTTTCTCTGTTCTTTGTACTTACCTATTTTGAAATACCTTTCTGTACTGGGAATGGCAGTAAGTTACATGACATGATTTCCAGAATAAAAATTTCAATCTTGACCTGGGCTAGATTTCAAATTTCCTTTTTCCTCTGAGCATCAGATGCCCTAGGGCAGGCATGTGAACCAGCAAGGTTCTTTTTAGTTTGATATGGAATGTGGATGATCCAGACATGATCTCAAATGTTCATGGCCATGATAAGCCTTAGGCAGCCCCAAGGCCATATTTGTCACTAATGAAAAATGTTCAATAAAAATAAAGCAAACCATGAGTAGTGCCATGATAAAGGATAGAAAAAAGAAAATTTCTGAAGAGTACTGTAACCCTCAATTCTGCCTGTGGCTGGGATTTGCCATCCACATAGTCCATTAAACTATTTTGCATCGGATGGCTTGAGTTTATTTCTGTGACTTGAAATCAAGAGTTTGAAGTAATAATATTCTTAATGGCTAAGTGCAGTCCACAAGCATAAACCTGAAGACCAGGGAGAGTGTAGGCAAGGTCTCCCAAGTTCCTATAAAGGTATGAAGTTTAGACACACCCAGAGTGAGCGCCACAAAATCTGCTCACCTAGAAAGAGTAAAAGACAAGATAAACTCATCATATTCAGTGTAAGGCAGTGTCATGCTCATCACAGCTGCACCAAACTCTTGGTTCATGAAATCTCCACACTCAGGAGTCATAACCAGGACTGTGTGCAGAACTGGCTTATTTTATTTCCTTTAATTTTTCAGGCAGAGCCTCAGATTATTAACTCTTTTCTCTGAGAGATATGTAAGGGAATCAAAGAAACTCAGTAAAAAAAAAAAAAAATGATCACAAATGATTACTTGGGGGATTCTACTCTAGTGTAATCATCACTTCAACCTATTAAGACAAATCTTAATTCAACCATCCATGCAAGTTGATGAACATTCTAACACAAGATATAATACTGATGTGATCACACAAATTTCCAACCTTCAGAGCCAGTGGAAAATGAATAATATAGAGATCAACATAGTCCAGTTGAAGATTTTTCAGTGACTTTTCCAAGGCTGGTCGGACCAACTCTGGTCGAAAGGATGTGCACCAAAGCTGTAGAGGTTAAAGAATAAAAATTGTATTAATAATACTTTAGGTAATTTTTTTGGCAGTACCATGTGGCTTGTGGGATATTACTTCCCCAACCAAGGTTCAATCCTGGCTTATGGAAGAAAGCACCAAGTTTTAACCACCGAACCACCAGGAATACTACTACTAATACTTTAGTAATGTACCTAATACTTTAATAATGTACCAATAAACATAATTCACTAAACAATTCTTCACCAAATGTTCCTGTTTTATAATTGTCACCTAGGCATAATCACTTGCACACATGTGCACACACTCACAACACACACAGTACCTTTGAAGTGCAGAATATGTCTTCTCTCTTCACAGTGCCATCTGCAATCTTCCTTTGAATGGCCTGTCCAACCTGCTCTTCATTTTGGTAAAAATGAGCACAGTCAATATGGCAGAACCCAACCTCTATAGAGAATGGGGTGAATTCCAGAGCTTCCTGCTTAGCAACCTACATAAGCAACAAAAGTAGAAGTTGAATATCCACATAAGATATTGCTAGGCACAAGCTTTGATCTTCCCAAGAATCAACTTTTTTCTGTGTCTTTGGTTAGTTCTTTATGTTTAGTGACGAACCCATGACAGCTTCCCATAACATTCCTAATGAGTAATTAAATGGTCACCACCCAGAAACCCGTCAACATCAGGTGATCAGTGGTTGATTGCTGGCATCAGAGGATGGCGAGACCACCTCTAGGTTCAATGATTTGCTGGAAGAACCCAAGGGACTCAACAAAATGTTGTAGTCATGAATATTATTTATAATGTGGGGTGTTTGAAGCAAAATGAACAAAGTTACAATGTTCCTGGTAAAAGTATCAAAACCAAGGTGAAAGCTTCTGAGACTTCTGTCCACCAGTGAAGCCACACAGACAGAATAAAATGAAAAAAAAAGTGTATCTCTTCAAGGTGTACAATGTGATGTTCTCATAAATGTTGCTCTTGTTATTCACTCAGTCTGTCAGATTCTTTGCAACTCCATGGACAGCAGCATGCTAGGCTTCCCTGTTCTTCACTAACTCTCAGTTTCCTCAAACTCGTGTCCACTGAGCCAGTTATGCCATCAAACCATCTCATCCTCTGTCATCTCCTTCTCCTCCTGCCCTCAATCTTCCCCAGAATCAGGGTCTTTTCCAATGAGTCAGAATTAGCATCAGGTAGCCAAAGTACTGGAGCTTCAGCTGTAGCATGTCATTCCAAGGAATATTCAGGTTTAACTTCCTTTAGGATTGATCTGTTTGATCTGCTTGCTGTCCAAGCTACTCTCAAGAGTCTTCTCCAGCATCACATTTCAAATGCATCAGTTCTTCAGCAGTTATGGTCCAACTCTCACATCCATACATGACTACTGGAAAAATCATAACTTTGACCATAGGGACCTTTGTTGGCAAAGTAATATCTCTGATTTTTAATGTCCAGGTTTGTCACAGCTTTTCTTCCAAGGGGCAAGTGTCTTTTAATTTCTTGGCTACTGCCACCTTCACAGTGATTTTGAAGCCCCCCAAAATAAAGTCTGTTCCAATTAAAATAAATAAATTCATATTTTTTAAAAAATAAAAAATAAAATATGATAAAATTTTTAAAAATAAAAATAAATGAATAAAGTCTGTCAGTGTTACCATTTTCCCCATCTATTTGCCAAAAAGTTATGGAAATAGGTGCCTTGAGCTTAGTTTTTTTAATGTGGAGTTTTAAGCCAACTTTTTCACTCTCCATTTTTACCTTCATCAAGAGGCTGTTTAACTCCTCTTCACTTTCTGCCATTATTGTGATGTCATCTACATATCTGACATTATTGATATTTCTCCCAGCAATCTTGATTCTAACTTGAGCTTCATCCATTTATTTATTTATTATTTTACATAATAAAATGCACAGAGAAATTTTGCAATTGCAGTCACCCTCAAAGGAAAGCAGCTGACAGTCAGTGTTCTTGACAGCCAAGTCTCACCGCTTCTGTGAAGATGGGAAAGAAATGGAAACTGGAGTGGAACCCAGAGTAATCTGCAGGTGAGCACAGCCTCAGACCCTGATGCAGAGTGAATGCTGAATGCTTTCTTCCCTTTCATAGGGATTGGTTCTAGCCTGGTTAGTGTAACAATGTGATGCTCCCAGAGTCACACTGGACCCAATGACTTGATAATCCATGTCCCCTTACTCTCATGTTGCATCTGTCTACTATTTATATCTCAACCCCTAACCACTATTGTTACCTCTTCAGGTGCATAGGTTCCAAATCCCAGGACAGGAATGAAGTGGCCATCATTTAGTTTCACCTTCTGTCGTTTGGGATCCATTGTTGTTTCTTCTCTGAGTAAGTAGACTCTGATTTTTTTCTTCTTCCTTCACAGGTTAGGAAAAACAGGAAGGTAACACCCCAGCTGCACCATCCAATGTTAGCAGATATATTGTAGGAGGAGCATGATTAAGCCAATAACCATTGTGTAAGAACAGGATTGAAATCAGTTAACTTATTTGCTTTTTCTTATCAGTAAAACATTATTACATAATGACGATATGTGCTGAAAAACTACTGACCATATGTTAGACTAGAAATTTCCACAAGAGCAATATTTTTCACTTTTCTATTTCAAAGCCAATTTTGATCAAATCAATTGAAGCAACTGTCTTACAATGAAAACATACACACATACACAAACCACACAATGACCCAGAGGGATGGTATGGGGAGGGAGGTGAGAGGGGGGTTCAGGATGGGGAACACGTGTATACCCGTGGCGGATTCATGTGGATGTATGGCAAAACCAATACAATATTGTAAAGTAATTAGTTTCCAATCAAAATAAATAAATTTAAATTTTAAAGAAAAATAGTCCTAATGTATAAAAAATAATAAAATTTTTTTTTTCAAAATGTTACCCCTTAATAAAGAATCAAAACTTCAAATGAAAATAGATCTGCCCTTTTACATTTCCCACCAGAAAAATTATTTTGCTTGCAGATCTGACTGGTGAAATCCTGAACAGGATACGGAAACCAGACATTTTGGCAAAGTACTTATTGGAGGTTAATTATTAACCACCTTAGGATACCATGTGCACTGTGCAAAGAGACTCTGAATGTTTATACCTTGTACCTAGTTATATAACTTTTAGGTACTCTCGAAATGGAAACAGTGTCAGACTTTATTTTGCTGGGCTCCAAAATCACTGCAGATGGTGATTGCAGCCATGAAATTAAAAGGTGCTTACTCCTTGGAAGGAAAGTTATGACCAATCTAGATAGTATATTCAAAAGCAGAAACAATACTTCGCCAACAAAGGTCTGTCTAGTCAAGGCTATGGTTTTTCCAGGGGTCATGTATGGATGTGAGAGTTGGGCTGTGAAGAAAGCCAAGCACTGAAGAATTGATGCTTTTGAACTATGGTGTTGGAGAAGACTCTTGAGAATCCCTTTTACTACAAGGAGATCCAACCAGTCCATTCTAAAGGAGATCAGTCCTGGGTGTTCATTGGAAGGACTGATGCTAAAGTTGAAACTCCAATACTTTGGCCACCTGATGTGAAAAGTTGACTCATCGGAAAAGACTCTGATGCTGGGAGGGATTGGGGGCAGGAGGAGAAGGGGACGACCGAGGATGAGATGGCTGGATGGCATTACTGACTCGATGGACATGAGTTTGAGTGAACTCTGGGAGATGGTGATGGACAGGGAGGCCTGGTGTGCTGCCTTTCATGGGGTCACAAAGAGTCAGACACAACTGAGTGACTGAACTGAACATAATGTAACTGATACATATTTCACATTATTTACTAAATGTTGCACATTATTCATAAAAGAAAAATCTATTTAAAAAACTTAAAATACAACAAATTTGCAAAGAGTAATGGAAATTGTGATACACTGATGCACGGGGATGTTGTGAAGACAAATAAAATTTAATATATGCTGTGATGTCAGCAAAATGACATCATGTGAGCTAGGAGGACTGAATTCTTCCATGGAAAGACAAGAAAAGAAAGAGAAGGCAGCTGAAAAACCTCATAGTAGTTCTGGGAAACAGTCACAGATCTATAGCAACAAAGTGAACATGCAACTAGGTAAAATCCAAAACAGAGTGACAGGGAACTTCATTATGTATTTAATCACCTGTCTCCTCCTCCATAGTCAGTCCCTCCCATCAGAAAGCTCCCATAAGCCTCTTAGCCTTATCTGTCAGAGGGCAGACAGAATGAAGACCACAATAACAGAAGCCTAATCAAACTGATCACATGGAACACAGCCTTGTCTAACTCAAGAACTATGAGCCATGTCATCTAGGGCCACCCAAGACGGACGGGTCACGGTGGGGCATTCTGACAAAACGTGATCCACTGGAGACGGAAAGGGCAAACCCCTTCAGTATTCTTGCCTTGAGAACCCCATGAATAGTATGAAAAGGCAAGAAGATATGACATTGAAAGATGCACTCCCCAGGTCAGAAGGTGCCCAATATGCTGCTGGAGAAGAGTGGAGAAATAATTCCAGAAAGAACGAAGAGATGGAGCCAAAGCAAAAATTACGCTAGATGTGGATGTGACTGGTGATGGAAGTAAAGTCCGATGCTGTAAAGAGCAATATTGCATAGGAACCTG
>SJYX01020990.1:15225-89782 GCA_006410675.1 Oreotragus oreotragus | reverse complement strand
TTAAACTTGAGATCATGGGGTACACTGGGGGCTGTACAGATTCTTGGTAAGGAACATCCCTGGTAATCATAAAGGTTTCTGTTATAGGGAAAAAGGTGAGATGCTGGATCAAGCAAGAGTCACGCAGGGGCAACAGCCCACACAGGTGGGGAAAGAGACGCAGAAGCTGCAGACCTGGGCCAGTCATGCCGCACAGCTGAGATCTGGCCTTCCGCTGCCTAAAAGACATCTTTATCTGATCAGTCAAGGCACATTGCTACCAGCCACTTCTCCCCGTCAGGGAGTTACGGTGGCTAGAGCATCAGGCTTGGGACCAGGGGAAATACATAGCTGCTACGAGTTGTTCCAGACAGGATTCTAGGATTAAAAACATCTGTAAACTTTGCCCTCTGTATTCTTTCCTTCTCAGCCCGGGTGGTTTGTGGCAGGTGGAACATCCAATTGGCAGCACACCGAATTCTGAGAATCAGCACCTTCTCTGATGCGTGGCAGACTTCTGAGTCTCCCCGATGGAGGGCAGAGGACTGGGGGTGGGAGCGGGGGAGAAAAGAACACGTTCTGTCCCGTCTCGGTATTTTCACGTTCTCCTCTCTGAACGCAGCACATTTTTTGGTAAAGATAAATGCGCTCTAATTTAATGTGATATTTCAAACAGGGAATTTGGCTGAGCACATGGATCCCCAAGCGTGGACAGTGAGACTGTCAAACAATAGAAGGTCCAATCAGTCAACCTATTGCACTTGGTGAACAAAGTCTACCCCTCCTCCATCTCCCGACTCCGGAAGGCAAGGTGTCTCGCTGGCCGCGACCAACGCGCGATCCAGCCCAGAGCCTGCACTCTGACAAGGCGCGGCCACCACCGCATCCATCCAGCGTTCGGAAGCCTGACGAAACACCCTTCCAGCAGCTGCGTCTCCAGGCTTCAAGTCTAGAAATGAGTTTACAATGTGGTCTCATCACCGTCAGCAAGCTGATCGTACTGACATCCACGTTCACGGGAGAGCGGGCGAGGTCGCTGACCGGCGCTGCACGGGTGCTCAGGTCGCATGGGGATGCACGTTCGGGGTGGTGGGAGTATACAGACGGGATGGAAACAAACACCAGTCGTGGTGTGCATGGTGTCTGGCGAGCAATAAAAACACTGTGGTAGGGGTGAAGGTTCTGTACGTCTTGCTTCCTCTCAGCCCTTTGTCTAGAGTCTGACGTAGCAGCGACATCAATCGACATACATGGGGGAGCTCGGGGTGGCTGGCATTTGATCCAGGATTTTACACACATAGCATGCGACCTCGACGGCGCGCTCCTCATACATCAAAATAAAGGGGTGTTTCTGCAAGAGGATGGAAAACAAGGGAAAGAAAAGACATGTGATCAAGATTCACATCGGAGCTCAGAGGGAACTGGTCCTGCAGAGATCCAGCTCTGCAGGGTCCAGCCAGGTTGAGCTGTGAAGGGCTGCAGTGAGGCAAGCCAGGCTGGCCTCCACACACACAGGTTAGTGAGATACCATACTTGGTGCTGGGCTCTGGAGGAGCCACCCTGGCTGTGGGGTCTGCGAGCTTATCTGCATATCAGGGCCCCTGTGTTCTTCAGCACAAATTAGAGCTGGAGCCTCTCCTGCCTTCCAAGAGCCCAGAAGCACTGTATGAACCCCAGGTGCCATTCCTCCTGGATGCAGGACGTCCCCATGAGCAGCAGAGGGGCCTTACGGCAAGGTTTCCGCAGTGATCTTCTGACCCTCCCCCCAACTCTGAAAGAGGCTCAGCAGCAGCTCCTCCTCCCGTATGCTTGTGCCTGCACCTTCCAAATGCCACCGCTGCGTATCTGCCTCCCAAGCCCCCTTCTTCATCCTCCATTCCCAGTGATGTTTTTCTTCCATAGCTTTGCTATGTACACTGACTCAGTAAGCTTAGTCAGTGCTGGGGTGGACCAGAGTTTTATCTAATATCCTTGGAAAGCTAAAATATTCTCACTTTATTAGGTCACAGTACTTTCTTCGCTCCCAGTGCCAAGGCCAGATCTCATACTGCTTTAAAAGCCCCAGTTCTAAAGAAGGGTAAGAACTTTCAAAAAAGCGGGAATCGTCCATGGGACATAAATTTGCATAAGAGCTTTTAGTCAAGGCAAAGTGAATACAATAAATGGTTACAGATGCGTCTCTCTCACACACACAGGCTGTGGGGTGGGAAATAGCTCCTGAAAGCAAAGGTTAATGTTCCTTGGGGGTAGTTTTTATAACATGTCGAAGCCAAAACTTCCCATCAGAATCCAGCTAGTAAATTAGTAGGAAAATCAGACACAACTTTTGTCTTCCCAAATCTCCTTGTTTGTAAAACATCTTTAAAAACACTCAATAAAGTCAAGCAGCACGGCCAGTGGCTTGCTCAGTGAGCCTGCGTCCTGGAGGATTCAAGTGTGAGGAAACACCTCCTAGCCCCAAAGTCTCAGACTCACCAGGAGTTCCTTATACTTTGGCCTTTTGGATTCATCCTTCGTAAGGCTAAAACAACACAGAAATTAACATCATTAAAATGGAGACACAGTTACTTAAGTATTTTTATTTTCACAAGCAAAAGCATCACAATAGGTCAGGTTTTTTTTTTTTTTCCCTTGAGATACAAAGTCACAAAGCAGCCAAGCTGCCAAACATAAAAGACAGAAAAACTTCAGCAACCTGACCACGAAATGTTAAAGTCTTATATGACCTAAGAAGAATAGAGAGAAGCAGCATTCCCAGAAAGAAAACACTGAGAAAAAGAAAAGCATTTTCAAGAATGAAAAGAAGAATATACACAACACTCTAGCTCTTTGCTCACAAATGTTATCTTACTTCTAAATCAAGTCGGATAAACAGAATAATTATCAAAAACATTCGACTGATAACAAAACAGGTTTTATTTAAAATATAGATTGAAATAGTACAAGGCACAATTGTACTCTTGCCACATCAGTATGTATTTCTTACGTGCCATACACACACCCCCACACACACGTTAAAAGATGAACACACAAAAACATCAGGCATGGGGTTCACGCGTTCCTTGGCATAAGATCTCCCTGAGCCAATGTATGGTTCTACTAGTCGAGCTCTGGGCCTGACCCAACTATGTTACATGTTTCTGTCACAGCAGAGACCCACTCCTGAAAGTCTGACCTGGTAGGATCTTAACTTAGTAAAAGTGTCCACGTGATTCTGGTACAAGTTCACTGTGAGAACCACACCAGAGTAAGGGGGTGAGTCTCATGGAGGCTGTATCTCTTGTACAAGGTACTAGAAATCTGGAGGCGGCAGCAGCTGCTCCACCACCCATATCTGCTCTTCCCCCGCGCCTGAGTAGCAGAATAAGCGTGGCGCCCCTCCAGGCTTGCTGGGACCTTCCATGTAGCCATGGTGACCAGAGTCCCAGCTCAGAGGACACAGTGATACGAGTAAGGCCCCCTGCCCCAGTGCACCCCTGCCCCAGTGCAAAGTACCAACGTACACTGCTAAGAGGAAGTAATTACCTCACTGCCCTCTCACTATATGGTTTTGAGTATTCATAAGTCAAATACTCACCACAAGTTGACAAAGTTGATGAAACTTGGGGAGAACTCCCTTTCCTCAGAGTTACTGAGCTGTGGCGGATCCCCTTTCACGACTTGTGTTAGTTGATCAAATACGCTATTCCACTTTGGATAAGGAAAGCGGCCAGTGGCCAGTTCGTACTAAAGAAAACACAGAGGAAAAGGCAAAATATGCTGGGCATTATTTGTTACTTCACATTATAATTCGAAAACTCCTGACACTCCTGAAAAAGGCTTGAATCAAATCAAGGCAAGGTTGAGGCACAAGCTTTCAGAATGTCTACAGCCAAGTGGAAGTGATATTTAGAAATCAGGATGGCAAGTCCTCACCTGCCCCAGGTCATATACATTTGTGAACTGTGTTCTCATTTTCCACTGTTCGGAGGATAATGGAAACCCAGAAATTGTGTGCTTTTCTGAAGAACTAGGTTGAAATCTGGAGAGTGGCCTAAATGAACCCCATTTTATGTGCACTGACAGGTGACTGATATGCATAGATGGCCCCAAGCTCGTGAGAGAGTGCGCTACCTGAGAAGCCTGGCTCAGAGCTTCCTCGGCTGAGATCTGATTCTGTCGGTCCAGTCGAATGTCAAATGTACTAGTTTCCACCATGAAAGCAAGGCGATCAAGCAGACATAAAGCCACCCTTCAACAGGGAGCCGCTGAGGAAAACCTTCTTCCCCAAAAGATGCTCCCCCAGCTGGGCACTGTCTGCTCTACACAGGGCCTCGGGAACCAGGCCGGCGGGCTCGCGCACAGGCACACAGAAATCCACTCCTTCACCTGTGGTTTCTTATTGATGAAAATACAAATGCTTGGGAAGAAGGAAACCTCACTGACCATTCATAGCAATGGGAATAACTTCATTAGATTCATTTCTGAGAACAGGTTTTAATAAGAGAAGGAAAGAGCAGGATGCATGCTTTAAGGTGAAAGACTTCAGATCTCAGAAGTTAATTTCATCTCATCCTTTTTATACAATTATGAGAATAATGTCTATGAAAAGTAAATTATAAAGCAATTATAAGTACTGAATGCCTTGCTTTTAAACAAAGTTTAGCCAGATATATTAAAGGAAACTGCCAAAAAAAAAAAAATTCCTATGTTAAAACTTTTCACAGAACAAAAATTTTAAAGTAAAAACTTGTTTTCTAAGCATAACTGGCTTGGACACTGATGAATTTTTCTGAATACTGAATATCCTTATTCTATGCAATGGACAGCTGTTTGCATCCTTCTATGCAAATAGTTGTCTCAGTTGGAAACTACAAGTCTTGCTCCAGTCACCAGACCTAAAAGAGTCCCAAGTTTCATGTTCTCTCCTGAGTAACTGGGAAGGAATCCCTTTCGTCAGCGGCTTCATGCTGAGAAAAGACTCCTCGAGGTGTCTCCCATGTTTGGTCACAAGGGAAGCCGGATAGAGTCTTCCGCAGAGCTGAGCTGTCAGCCTGCATGTCTCTAGACAGACAGGTCATTGGGTGTAGTGCCATGACTCACCAAGGACGGCTCACAGGGTGTGTGGTCCTCAGCAAGAGGATCTTAGTACATACAGTGCTGGTGAACAAATGGAGACTGTTTAATAAGCTCCAGGAAGAGTCCCCGCCCCAAACCTATGGTCTCGGTGCTCTGGGGTCTTAAGAAGATGGGGGGAAAATGGCAGGATAAGTTCTGGGCCGCCTACCAAAAGGATATAGCAACCTCCCCGCCCCGAGTGACAGAAAATTCACATCCTATGTGGAAGAAGCTGCTCTGTCTGAAGTCAGAAAAATGCCCTTCAGCCCTGGTAAAACAGCACACACAAGGAAATAAATCTGAGACTTCAAAACAAATCTTGGTATAGGGAAATCAGCAAATAAATATATTTTAAAAATAGAACCAAAATTTCAATATAGCCCAGAAGTGAGACAGTTCTTTCTTGGTTGTTCTAAGGCAGAACTTTCATTGAGAATTATCACCTCAGCAGTTCTTGTTCCTCAAACAATGGACTCACTATCAGCATTTGTGACTTTTCTGTTCGGGGAGTGGAAGATTCTAAGTAGTAACTATCTTCACACAGATAAACGTGTGCTAACACACACACTGTCCGAAGTATCAGTGGACCTGCGACTCCTGCTGGAGACGCGGGAGCCTGTGCACCTGCACTGACTGCGACTGAGCCGGCCTCCTGCTCCTGCTCTGAGCGTGGTTCTGACTCCGAGTATCTGTGGCCAAGAGATCCAGAGGGACTGCATTAAAGAGCCCCAGGCGCTTCACAGAGCCATGAGGGAAACAATCAACTCTAGTTTGATTTTTAAGGTAAAAACCTGTTCTCAATAATTAGAAAATATAGTCTCTGCGATTGCAGCCATGGGGTGAGGGGTGGGGGACAGGAAGAAACAGTGATATAAAAATCAAAGACTGGAAGACACGGGATGTGTCCTTAAGAGTGGTGGAAGACTGGTTAACTTTTCTTTCATTTCTAAATTTCTTGCCATACTACCACAACAAGGCAGAGTCAACATGGACTTACCAATGTGATCCCCAGACTCCAGACATCAGAGCGGACGTCGTAGCCTTGGCGTGACGCACTTGGGTCTATTCTTTCAGGCTGAAACAAAGAGAGAAGCCAGAGTCATTCACAACACCGCCCTCCCCCCGCCCCCCGCCCCCCCGGGTGCAGGTAATGGAAGCAGGGCTGGGCAGGCAGCCAGAATGCCAGCACCGTCCTCGAGGAACCCATGCCCAGGGACAGACAGGGAGGACGAGGACGCCAACGTTATACTGAAAGCAAACAAGGGAAGACCCAACTCGATGGCTTCCTCCATAAAGGGAAGACAAGGCTAATTCTTCCCCCTAAGGATTCACAAGGGTTTACAAAACTGAAGCTGAGAACAGACGAAGAGAAAAAGGGGGAGAAAAAGGAAAAAACAAAGAATTACAACGGGGCCAGATTAGTTGTAAATAATGGTAAAAAGAAGAGGGTGGGTGGGAAAGAGTAAGTCTTTGGATCTTATCCCTCTTTGCTTCAGTGAATAAAGACACAGCACAATATATCTGAGACACAAAAGCAAATACAAGCAAATTTTTTATAATTGCTCTACTCGCTCTTCATCATAAACTGAAATTTGTATTTCTATCAAATTAAGATATTTGTCCAACTAGTCTGTTATCCAAATTAAGGCTCTGCCAGTAGTACAGTGTATTATGCTACCATAAAACCAGCAAAAATCATTTTTAGTAATTTCTATGAAGGGTGTTTCTTTACATTTTCTTGAAATAAGGGACCATTATCCACAGAGTCAGGGATGGAGAAGAAAGAGAGAGAGGGTGTCAGCAGCACAGAGCTGACAATGGAGCCTTAACTAAGACTGACAGCAACTGCTGTTGAAAGAAATGTCCAGAGAAGCACAATAGTCACTGTGTAATGTTCTCTGCCTGTCGGCAACAATTAGTTTGGAAACCTATGCATTCTGTTTTGAACGTAAGTACTATGTCGCATAAATATTCACTGGAAGCTTTTCACTTTTACTTTTAGTTGTAAATATATGTATTTACCTGATAACATACATATTACATAATAATCCCAGATAGTCAATCAAGAAAGAAGATACTCCATCCAACAACAGCAGAATATACATTCTTCTCCTACTCACATGGAACATTCACTTAGTTTATGTTAAAACATAAAACACACTTTATGTTAAAAAACAGAAATCATGCAAGGCATGTTCTCAGACCACAAAGTAATTATATTAGAATTCAATAACAGAAAGAAAACCTGAAAAATCCCCAAATATTTGGAGATTAAACAACACACTTCTAAGTAACAACACATGGATCACAGAAGAAGTCTCAAGAGAAAAACTGTAAAATATTTTGAACTACATAAAATAAAATGACAAAGTGAAGTAATCAGTGAAAGTGTACTTGTTTCATTAGGGCCAAGACCCTTAAGTTACAAAATAATCTGCAGATTTTGTTAGGTAGGGATGCACATGTTTCTGTTCAACAACCCCAAAAGTTATTTCACTGAGATAATTAGCAATTTTATATTTTGATTAGCCATTTCATTCCAACATTCTTTCTTTAGTGACTGTAAATACTGAATTATACAAACATTCTTTGAGCCAGTTTCACCAAACTGCCTGTCCAGTTTTCTCATGAATGAGTTAAATACATTCTTGACACATGTTCATTCTTTATTTGTATGTGTAGTATTTTTAAAATTTTGAAAAGTATTCTTTGAAAGGAGAAGACACTGAAGATCCATGAAACAAATTAAAGGATCCTGTATACTAAAACTAAGTAGGAAGTATGGTTTTGAAAAACAAAAAGCTTTTTAAAACTAACACATCTGGGCAGACTCCAGGAGATGGTGAGGGACAGAAAAGCCTGGTGAGCTGCAGTCCATGGGGTCACGAAGAGGAGGACATGACTTGGTGACTGATCAACAACAACTCAAGAGGAAAGCATCAACTTAGAGAACAGGGTCTATAACACGAAGCAAACAGCAAAAAAGCAATAGGTAAAACAATTTTACATCCAAAACATGTAATTTATAATAAATATACAACTCAAGTTACTCTGTGCTGAAGTATATAACATAAAAACCAAGGAATAAGGAGAAACTGACAATCGCAATGTTATCAAATTTTGAACTCAATTTTCTTTAAAGAGGCAAAACATGCTGAACAAATGTAATTAGTAACACAGAACAGATCTTTTCCAATATTTCCTTTTTTAACTGATCATTTATTATGCTAAAAAAAAGAATCTTAACATGTGCCAAAAGGCAGGAATGTACATGCTAAAAAAGCAAGGAATAAGCAGGAAGACTAACGTGAATCACTCTGTACTAGTTAGCTATTTGTGTAACAAAGCACCTAAAAATTTAACAGTTGAAACCAACAGACATTTATTATTTCAGGTTTCTGTGAGTCAGGCATCAGCGAGTATTTGTGATAGGGGTTCTGCCTCAGGGCCTATCATGAGGCTTCAGCCAAGCAGTCAGCCAGGGCTGTTGGCCTCCCCAGGGCTGGAAGACGATCACTAAGCTCACACAGTTACCACAGGGAGTCCCTGATCCTCAGCACATGAGTGTCTCTGCAATGCTGCTTGTTCAAAGTCTTTACAACATGGCAGCTGGGCTCCCCGCAAGTAGCTATCCAAGAAAGAAAACAGAAAAGCAGCCACCTGCCTCTTTATGACCTGTCCTCAGAGGAATGTGTTCATTGCTGCCACACGCGGTTCATGAGAAGTGAGCCACGGAGTTCAGTCCACACTCAACGCTGTACTTAGTCACCGCCTTTCGAAGGGAGGAGTATTTAAAGAGACTGGACAGACCCTAAAACTACCACATACTTGGTACTTAAAACACTTCAGTAAACAGCTCTGACACTTAAAACAATAAGAAAAGGAAAGTACGCAAATGTATACACATGCACACGCACCCACACATATGTGTGATGCTAAGGAAACAGTAAAACTTCAGTTTTCATATGATTATGTATCCTTCCCCAAAGGCACCTGGTCAAGATGGATTTCAGCCTCAAAGAACAGAAAACTACACTAGCACAATGCTTCTGAGCTCTGGGGAAATTTTTCTGAGCTCAAGGAGGTCAAAGTTATGTCATTGATCACTAGATGATCAATACTTTGATGTATGAATAAAGAGAAAAGAATTTTCCCAATTTGATTTTTAAAACTAGCATAACCCATCTAACACCTTTACATTGTATATTATAAACCAATCTCAAATGGTTTCGTGTAGCAATCATAAATATTAAAATGGCACATGTAAAAACATATTAAGCATATCAACTATGAACCATGTAGGGATTACCTCTGGAATGCCAGCATGGCTCAACCACTGGAAATATATGTTACTATGATATGTCTTGTCAATACCTACACTGAAACATTTCATCATATACTGAATGATGCCAAAAAGACATTTAATAAAATTTAATAGCCCTTCCTGATTCATTATCTCGCTCTCTCTCATACACACACACACACACACACACACACACACTCACTCACTCACTCACTCACAGACACATATACTTAGTAAACCAGAAAAAGACATTTGCCTTCAAGTCAAGCAACAGATGAAACCTACTATCACTGCTGTCAATCAACACTGATCTAATTCTAGGCAAAACAAGAAAAATAAACACAAGAAAAGTAAAAAATATATATATATACATATATATGATTATAGGTAGGTAGATGGATAGATATGAAAAAGATCAATAAATATGAAGAATGCAAAGGAAAAAATTATTACAGAATGGTATCTTGAGTACCATCTGAAACCTCTTAAGAAAAAAGGTATGAGTATTTTAGCTGGTTATAAAATAACCCTATCAGTGTAAGCAGCTTCCCTATGTGTCAGCAGGTACTGTGATGCTCCAGGTTGGGAAACACCTGAGGCCTTCACCCTTGCATGTGTCAGTGAGCCTCCTCCACCCCTAAAGACTCTATGAGACATACTGAGTTCTGGGAGGAACTTGTATTCCCATTCTCCTCTAACTGGAAATAGCACCACTTACATTAGCCATGTGTCTACTACAGTATCACCTCCTACAGTCGAGACAACACGGGGGGAGGGTTGGTCTAGAAACACAAAGAAGCCTTTTGAGAACTAACTAGAATATAATGAAAAAACAAATCAGAAAAGACCATATATACTAAGCGCCAGGCAAGAGGAACAGAGTAAGACCATGAAGCAGGAGTTCACTGGGAAAATTTTGACAAGTTTCGTAGCAAAGCTGGAACCGAGTCGGGTCTTCATGGAAGAGGCAAACACTCTAGGGTAGTGGAACTGCGCGACTAAAGCGGACTCCTTGGAAGCACAGCGCCAAAGGGCACAGGCTCTCTGTGCAGTGACTGTCAGGCAAGAAGGCTTGGACTCGCACTTACTGCCATGTAGGGCCTGCAGCCAGCATCTCTCGTCTTGGCGATCGAGTCCACAAGCTGTCCACTGATGCCAAAGTCACAGAGTTTAATATTTCCACTTCTATCCAGAAGAATATTGGAAGGTTTGATATCTGCAAGACACAGATGTCATTCAACGTTCAAGTAATTAATCAAATGAGCTACGTTCTAAAGAAGTCCAAGGAAAAATGCTACCAAACATAAGTGATCGAGTCTGTAAAATTCAGATAGATAAGATGATAAAATTTTCTGAATGCTTAAAAACGTGTTATAAAAAAAAAAGCCTTATATTCAATTTAGGCATTCAATAAAGTTTTCTTTGTTCTCATCAAGAGACATATTCATTTACTTGTTTCGGATTCATTACTGAACAATCATAACATGCACAATGAATTTAATCTGTAAGAGTATACTAAGCTACTTTATAAGTGTAAGTGAGTGAAAGTTGCACAGTCGTGTTCGACTCTTTGTGCCCCAATGAACTGTAGCCTGCTGGTCTCCTCGGTCCATGGAATTGTCCAGGCCAGAATACTGGAGTGGGTAGCCGTTCCCTTCTCCACGGAATCTTCTCAACCCAAGGATCAAACCCAGGTCTTCTGCATTGCAGGCGGATTCTTTACTATCTGAGCTACCAGGGAAGCCCAAGCTACTTTAAAATACAAATCAAAGATGATACAACTAAACGCAAAGTACACAAATCTTAAACCCACAATTTTGTTTAAGCAGAGCTTTATCTAACTAAGAAGAGTATCCAACCCAGTACATTCATCAAGACCACAAGCTCTGGTCAGAAAAGCAAAGGTTTGAGCCCTAGGTCTGATATTCAAAACTACCTAGAGCAACCTTTTGAATTCTCACTTAGCATCCATGATCCCCTCGTCTACAAAATATAAGCAACAATTCCTAACTTACAGGGTTGTGGAAAGGAAAGTACCTATTACGGAGTGGGTGTACTTTTCTGCACACATGGGAAAGCTAAGTCCTTTTCATTTGCTTCACCAGATTTTACACAATTTGGCCACAATGGCCCCTAGGTTACCACCTGCTCCTCTCTGACTGTAACTATTTCAGCCAGTCGGTGGCCAATCCTCGCCCTCAGTCCCTAATTCTCTGTACCCTTCTCAATCTTTCAATCCATTTCATTGTCACTGTCATGGCTCTACGAATAAAAAGTAAGGATAAAAATAAATACAGGATACAAAAGTATCTGTCTATAACTCAGAAGGTGATCTACCAAAAACTCCAGAGAAGAGCGCTCACTATCACTGACACAGCTGACTGCCTATCAAGCATCCGCTCCTAACCAAGCTGTCCCTACTCTGGGGACTTCGGCTTTACTGAGATCTCCAGACTCCTCGGTGTAGCTCCACCCATACCTCCAAGCACTGGGTCCTGACTGGCCTGAGCTTATCAGGGTAGACTAATGCTTCTCACTAGGGACTCATTTAGGTGAGGGCGTGAGGCAACTCTGGTGAATGAGACAAGAGAAGATACCAGAGACACATAAGGAAGATTTCTCTGCTTCTAAGACAGCCACATGAGGAAAGCTGCTTCTTCAAGGAGCCGCCACGTCCAGATGTGACACAGGACCTACTTTAGCTGTTACTACCCTGAGAATGGAGCCGACGCGTTACGGAGAGCAGAGCCAAACGAAGAAAGCTTCAGCCTAACCACTCTGTGCTTGGAGCCACCCTGCCTTTGGACTCACTATGACAGATGATGAGTTTCTTTAACTTTAAGCCAGTTAACAGGCTTTTCTGTTACTTGTAATCAAAAGTACTCTAATCACAGCAAAAAAGCTAACTGACCCGAGTTGGTAGAAAGGCTGATACAGTCATACCCACCTCTGTGAATGATTTTCAAGTTTTCTTTTAAGTGGTTTAGTGCTTTCACAGTCTAGGGAGAAAAACCAGACAAAGACAGGACAAGCAATCAGCTTCCTTCTAATCAAACAGCATAGCAGTGGATCATAAAGTTACAGCTCAGGTAGGTCTTGGCATTCTTTTAAGCTGAGTATTTTGATATCCTGTTCCTGTTCTACGTTAACCGAAGATGCCAAATTATTATTTTAGATGTGAAAACTTAGCTTTCTTTAATATACTCTTCTCTGACAGCTAAAAAACAGGTAACTTCCCAATTTTCAAATGAAATCTTTCTCATACCATCGAACTTTTCAAGAATAGACATTAATATATTTAATACAGAAGGATCCCATAGTCATGGTTCCTGTTTAGCACGTTCTTCCAAATTCTCAGTTTCTCACACTCACTCACCCTCACTGGATGTGGAGCCTGCAAAGTTATGTTTGCAGAGCCATAATTTATCCTACTGTTTCATCACCACTCATGATCAGGAAATCAAAGATTTCTCAACGATTAGAGGAAACAGACTTGAATTAAAATTTCTACAGTCTCAAACTAAAAGAGAAGTGACAAACCGGCCAACCATTAGGAAGGTCAAGTCTCCACTGCCATCAAGCCATCAAGTTATTAGAAGAGCGAAACACAAGCTCAAATGTTTCACACAGCCGGGCCTGTTCGAGGGGTTTTTAATTAGCATGGAGGGATTTAACACAAAGTAATTCTGAATGCTGTGCTAATAAAAGATGATCACCAGGTCTAGAAACACAGGCAAATATGTAATAAATGATTTATTAGTACATACTACATATATTGTAATACAGGATAAAATCATTTTATGTTTTCCAGTTTCTAGATCATCCTGTTATAGAGTGCTTAACAGCTGGATTCTAGGGTCTGGCTGCCTGGACTTAAATCATTTACACTTACAAATGAATGATTTTCACAGCAAATTAAGTACTTAAACTCTTCACGCTTTAGATCTGTCATCTGCAAAAAAAAAAACTATTTACCCCTGAGAGTTGCTATGAACATAAAACGTCATGAGATCTTGGCCTGACACAAATAAATACTCAATAACCATAAGCTATTATTCTACTGTTATTCTATTATAATAATTATGAATAGCAACAAGCTCCAAAATAAGCTTGGTTTGGTATATTGGAGAGATGACTAAATTGAACAACACAAAACTTCATATACCTGTATGAATAATGAACAAGTTTCTAGAATAAGGTTGTTTATACTAGACAGCTTCTTTTTATAATATTATATGAAAGGGTATATATCTCAACATTTAGCTCATAAAACATTTAAATTAAGCATTAATTCAAAGAAATTAAAATATTAACATGGGATCTATAAATCTTAATTTTATAATGACTAGATTTAATCTGACTTTTTAAAGCCCAAGTATACACACACATCTCTTACAACTAAAAAACAGTTCAGAGTCTATCTATATATTACAATATCAACCTTTAATGATTAAACAAATAAACTGACAATTAACAGCAGACCATACTAGATGTGGAGGAGGCAGGGAAGAAAGAGGAAATTACATGAAGCCAGAATACCTAGCTTATAGTTTCCTGTGAAGTTTAGGAACTGAACTAACCCAGGTCACCATTAATTCAGATTCTCAGGGGGTTCTAAGAAATCTTATTAATTACACCCTGTTAAGAATAATGTGTTACTTTTTATGAAAAAATTGTGAATGACCTTTGTTAGCTAAAAGAACAAGAAAGAAAATGATTGTGAATTCACTTTCAAAACTATAAATACAAAAGCAAAACAGTACTTTGTTTCTTTTTTTGAACTATGGTAAAAGTTATTTTATCAAATTAGTAGTAATGTTGGTTACTGAAATTGCTGGTCAACAATTTTAGTTTAGACAGAACAGCCCAAATCTTAAAGCAAAAGAAAACAGACTTGGGTTAAGAGTTTCACTTAAAGAACTTCAAGGAAACTGCTGCAATTCTAATTAATTTAAGGGGAACTGTAATAATATAACCTATTTAAAAATAGTTAAAGAAACAAGGGAAAGAGGAACAGAAAATTGCTTTTTTCTAGCCTTATTTACAGCACAATCTATTATGGCTCACTATGATTTTAATGACAAGAACATTTCAGTATTTACTATTGAAATGTATGATTTCAACATGTACTTTTCAACAATGAAAAGTATCTCTAGATTGGTATTTTGAAAATTGTTCTTATGACTTATTTTGTTAATGACCCCACAGAAGAGATTTTATCTCTTTTCCTATTACAAATGATTTTCCAGGAAGGTCAATAACATTCTGTGAAGGACATTCAGAACTCCAGCAACATCTTTTTTTTTTTTTTTTAATTTTTTTTGGTAGTTATTTTTTTCCCAGCAACATCTTTATGCATGTATATATAGCCCAAACAATTTGAAAACCGGTACTTACTGCTAAAGTGATTTTGCCTAAAATTTCTTCTGGAATAACATCATCTAATACACTATATACATATTTGTAAAACTTATCAAACGAGGTAGACATGAGTTCCATGCAGATCCAACAGTCACCCTACAAAATAACAGACACAAGTCACTCTTACACAGCTTAACATTAAGCACAACTTTCCTTCACTTAAAACAGAAATATAATAGAAGAAGAATTTTTTTTTTAACTTTAAATGAGTGGTAATTTTTGTTCCTTATTAAAGCCCTGGACTGAATATTCTTATGTTCAAACACAAATTTAGTTGCCCAATTTTCTCCACTCTTAATTTTAAGGACAGGCACAGTCTTACATAGAAAACCTTTGGATTTTCATGAAATTTTCAAACTTTGCCAAAATTAAATATAAAAATAGAAAATATGTGGGAAACCATTCTAAGAAAGTAAACAGATTACAGTAATCTTGAGATATTATATCAGCTTCTCAAATTCATAAAAAAGAAAGAAAAAATATACATAAAGCAAACCCAATGCCTAAAGTCCTTGCTCAAACACTACCTTCTCAGTGGCCAACGCTGAAAATGCCTGATTCCCAGGGCAAGTCATCCTCCTCACATCCCATTACTTGCTCTACTTGTAGAATGCTCCCCATCTTCTAATATAAAATACCATTCTTCTTTGCTTATGTTTTTCACTCATCTTTCCTACTGGAACACACACACTCCACCAGGAGAAGGGCTCAGTAAACACTGCTTAAATGCTGGCTATAATCAAACCAAACCATTCAAAACCTACTGGCAGCACTGTAGGGTGTTTTAAACCAGCCTGAATGCAATCTGACAATAAAAGGAGGGAAATAAAAGTGCCTATACTCTTTTGACAGGCTCCCTCCTTGACCAGAGATCTAACTTAAATAGTTCAGAAATTACAAAAGGAAAAAAGAAACAAACTAGAAACCTCTGAACGATCTCACAAGAAACAGTGGTACACTGTTAAAAGGATTAGACACAATTATTTTGAAAACCATACAGCTCACTAGGCATGCATGAGAAAACACGACTGCAAGCAAACGCCACGTTCACAGCGCTGTCCACTGCGTGCACATGTAAACGAGGGCTACTCAGCACCCAGAGAATGGAAAGAGATATGGATGATGACAAAAATTACCTGTACAAAATTCTGCGTATGGTAACTAATTTTTGGATCCAGATGTATCCTCAGAGATTTTTCTCGTATGGACCTCCCACCCCAACACTTGGCCTGGATTATTTGAGAGATCAATGCCTGCTGAAGTAAAGCGGCTTGTTCAGAATGACACTGCTAATCAGTGACAGCCGTAAACAGAATCCAGTGGACTGAAGTCCGCTCTCGTAACAACACCTACAGTGCAGAGAACACCTTTTATATGCAGAGAGCGCACGTGCGGTCATGACTGCTGAGATGAACAATCTCACTCTTAAAACAGAACCGTCTGCTACCATAGTCACACAGCTCCACACCTTTGCAGAATGATGGCTTGTAAGCAGATCTGACACAGGGAACCTGCACTTACAGTCATCCCAAACTTTCCTCTTTAGGCCTCTTTCTCTTTTCAGTGCTCTTCAGCCTTCACAAGAGACTAACACACACACCTGAATTCATTTTTATCGAAAGACACCATTTCAACAGATTTACTAGAATTTCTTAATTAGAGAAAAAGTACATTTAACCCACCTACTTACAAAAACAGTGAGGAGGGAGCTTAACTGCAGTAACAGAGTAAAGTGGGAAAATCACTGTTAAGAGTGTGAAGGCCTGATGCACTCATTCAGGCTCTCCCACTTTCTACTTGCATCAGCTTTCAGTTCAGTTCAGTTGCTCAGTCGTGTCCAGACTCTTTGCGACCCTATGAATCGCATCAGCTTGGGCCCCGTCAACTCCACATCTATGAAATGGGATAGCCCCATCCTCAGTGGACTCTGATGAAGATCAAATGAGTTAACTCATGTAAAGCACAAAGTAAAGTGCCCAGCAGGGGCTAAAAACAAGAGTTAAGGAAATGAGGGGAAAGGGGGAAAGGATGGAAAACATGAAAGCAACAAAAGACAAAGAGCGACCATGGGATGAGGGAGAAATCCTCGTAGTTTCTAAGGCACGTAACTAATGGAAATGTTTTTCTCCCAGCAGTTCCTTTGAGCAGTAACTGGGGACAGCACCAATGAGCTGCGTTTACAAAAAAAAAAAAAAGAGGAATAGTCAGAGGTGCCTCAAAAGGCACTGACAGCAACATTACTTCCATGTACAAGAAAAACACAGGATGACTGCACAATTGAAACACAAAAATAAAAATTACTGAATGTGGATTTACTGAACAGGAAGGTGGAAGTTAGCAAAATTTAGCTACTAAGATCAAGATAAGGGTTTCAGAGACAATATCCAGACAAAACCAATAACATAATTTTTATATACCAACTGGAAGCACCTAGAAAATGAAATGTTTAAAAAGACACCACTCATTTGGAAAGGAAAAAACAGCTGGGAATACATCTAATAAATGAGGCAAAAGTCTCACCAGGTTAATCAGGAAAAAATAAATTAGATACAAATCATACCAGGAGTGTGAGAGAGGGAGGGAGGTAACATCACTAAAGATTCCACAGGTGTTACAATGATAGCATAGAGGTGTTATGAATAACTTTACACCAACTAACTTGACAGGTTAGATAAAAGGCACAGATTTCTGAAAATATAATCAAACAATCAGTTGTCACTCAAGGAGAAACAGATGACCTGAATAGAACCCTTTGAAAGAAACTGAACTGCAAAATATCAGTAGTTATGCTGAGTGAAAGACAGCAAACAAATGAGTGGTACATGCTGTGTGGCTCCATCTACATAAAACCGTAGAAAACGCAAATTAATCCACATGGCAGAAAGCAGACCTGCGGTTGCCTGAGGACAGTGCAGTAGAGAGGGGTGTGCAGTACTCATGGGGCACAAGGAAGCTGAGGAGAGATGGGGACGTTCGTTATCCTGATTATGGTGATAATCCCACAGCGCAGCCAACTGTCAATTTTACTTCCGTAGTTATACTAAACACGTGTGCGTGTGTGTTGGGGGCAGTGAGGAGATGCAGAGAAGGAAAGGGAAAATATACGACAGAAGTAGGGTCAGAAAGGGAGGAGATGACTAAATTCAGCCAAGGTCACCGCCTCTTATATAACCTGTGCAACATGAAGAAAGTTCCAGATGCATCATCTTGCAAACAGAATGACAGTGTCTAATGCTTCAGTCCAGGATACAGCTCTTTGTCTGTACTCTTGACTGTGTGCTGATGTGACTGATGTAACACTATGTGAAATGGGGAAGAAAGTTAACAAATTCAATAGACCTGGAGGAGCAGTGGCTATGCAGGCGCAGGAGGGCCTAGAGAAGCTATCCCACATTCAAGGCCAGGAAGGGCGGTGGTAAGGAGATACCCCTTGTCCAAGGTAAGGAGCAGCGGCTGTGCTTTGCTGGAGCAGCCGTGAAGAGATACCCCACGCTCGAGGTAAGAGAAACCCAAGTAGGATGGTAGGTGTTGCAAGAGGGCATCAGAGGGCAGACACACTGAAACCATACTCACAGAAAACTAGCCAGTCTGATTACACTAGCACCACAGCCTCGTCTAACTCAATGAAACCAAGCCATGCCCGCGGGGCCACCCAAGATGGGCGGGTCATGGTGGAGAGGTCTGACAGAATGTGGTCCACTGGAGAAGGGAATGGCAAGCCACTTCAGTATTCTTGCCTTGAGAACCCCATGAACAGTATGAAAAGGCAAAATGATAGGATACCAAAAGAGGAACTCTCCAGGTCATTAGGTGCCCAATATGCTACTGGAGATCAGTGGAGAAATAACTCCAGAAAGAATGAAGGGATGGAGCCAAAGCAAAAACAATACCCAGTTGTGCATGTGACTGGTGATAGAAGCAAGATCCGATGCTGTAAAGAACAATATTGCATAGGAACCTGGAATGTCAGGTCCATGAATCAAGGCAAATTGGAAGTGGTCAAACAAGAGATGGCAAGGGTGAACGTCGACATTCTAGGAATCAGCGAACTAAAATGGACTGGAATGGGTGAATTTAACTCAGATGACCATTATATCTACTACTGCGGGCAGGAATCCCTCAGAAGAAATGGAGTAGCCATCATGGTCAACAAAAGAGTCCGAAATGCAGTACTTGGATGCAATCTCAAAAACGACAGAATGATCTCTGTTCGTTTCCAAGGCAAACCATTCAATATCACAGTTATCCAAGTCTATGCCCCAACCAGTAATGCTGAAGAAGCTGAAGTTGAACGGTTTTATGAAGACCTACAAGACCTTGTAGAACTAACACCCAAAAAAGATGTCCTTTTCATTATAGGGGACTGGAATGCTAAAGTAGGAAGTCAAGAAACACCTGGAGTAACAGGCAAATTTGGCCTTGGAATGCGGAATGAAGCAGGGCAAAGACTAATAGAGTTTTGCCAAGAAAATGCACTGGTCATAGCAAACACCCTCTTCCAGCAACACAAGAGAAGACTCTACACATGGACATCACCAGATGGTCAACACCGAAATCAGATTGATTATATTCTTTGCAGCCAAAGATGGAGAAGCTCTATACAGTCAACAAAAACAAGACCAGGAGCTGACTGTGGCTCAGATCATGAACTCCTTATTTCCAAATTCAGACTTAAATTGAAGAAAGTAGGGAAAAC
This sequence comes from Oreotragus oreotragus, assembly GCA_006410675.1. Lineage (NCBI taxonomy): Eukaryota > Metazoa > Chordata > Mammalia > Artiodactyla > Bovidae > Oreotragus > Oreotragus oreotragus. Next base: position 70,286 of record SJYX01020990.1, on the reverse strand, counting down.
CGCTAGACCATTCAGGTATGACCTAAATCAAATCCCTTATGATTATACAGTGGAAGTGAGAAATAGATTTAAGGGCCTAGATCTGATAGACAGAGTTCCTGATGAACTATGGAATGAGGTTCGTGACATTGTACAGGAGACAGGGATCAAGACCATCCCCATGGAAAAGAAATGCAAAAAAGCAAAATGGCTGTCTGGAGAAGCCTTACAAATAGCACTGAAAAGAAGAGAGGCGAAAAGCAAAGGAGAAAAGAAAAGATATAAGCATCTGAATGCAGAGTTCCAAAGAATAGCAAGAAGAGATAAGAAAGCCTTCTTCAGCAATCAATGCAAAGAGATAGAGGAAAACAACAGAATGGGAAAGACTAGAGATCTCTTCAAGAGAATTGGAGATACCAAGGGAACATTTCATGCAAAGATGGGCTCGATAAAGGATAGAAATGGTATGGACCTAACAGAAGCAGAAGATATTAAGAAGAGGTGGCAAGAATACACAGAAGAACTGTACAGAAAAGATCTTCACGACCCAGATAATCATGAGGATGTGATCACTAATCTAGAGCCAGACATCTTGGAATGTGAAGTCAAGTGGGCCTTAGAAAGCATCACTAAGAACAAAGCTAGTGGAGGTGATGGAATTCCCGTTGAGCTGTTTCAAATCCTGGAAGATGATGCTGTGAAAGTGCTGCACTCAATATGCCAGCAAATTTGGAAAACTCAGCAGTGGCCACAGGACTGGAAAAGGTCAGTTTTCATTCCAATTCCAAAGAAAGGCAATGCCAAAGAATGCTCAAACTACCGCACAATTGCACTCATCTCACACGCTAGTAAAGTAATGCTCAAAATTCTCCAAGCCAGGCTTCAGCAATATGTGAACCGTGAACTCCCTGATGTTCAAGCTGGTTTTAGAACAGGCAGAGGAACCAGAGATCAAATTGCCAACATCCGCTGGATCATGGAAAAAGCAAGAGAGTTCCAGAAAAACATCTATTTCTGCTTTATTGACTATGCCAAAGCCTTTGACTGTGTGGATCACAATAAACTGTGGAAAATTCTGAAAGAGATGGGAATACCAGACCACCTAACCTGCCTCTTGAGAAATCTGTATGCAGGTCAGGAAGCAACAGTTAGAACTGGACATGGAACAACAGACTGGTTCCAAATAGGAAAAGGAGTACGTCAAGGCTGTATATTGTCTCCCTGCTTATTTAACTTATATGCAGAGTACATCATGAGAAACGCTGGACTGGAAGAAACACAAGCTGGAATCAAGATTGCCGGGAGAAATATCAATAACCTCAGATATGCTGATGACACCACCCTTATGGCAGAAAGTGAGGAGGAGCTAAAAAGCCTCTTGATGAAAGTGAAGGAGGAGAGCGAAAAAGTTGGCTTAAAGCTCAACATTCAGAAAACGAAGATCATGGCATCCGGTCCCATCACTTCATGGGAAATAGATGGGGAAACAGTGGAAACAGTGTCAGACTTTATTTTTGGGGGCTCCAAAATCACTGCAGATGGTGACTGCAGCCATGAAATTAGAAGACGCTTACTCCTTGGAAGAAAAGTTATGACCAACTTAGATAGTATATTCAAAAGCAGAGACATTACTTTGCCAACTAAGGTCCGTCTAGTCAAGGCTATGGTTTTTCCTGTGGTCATGATGGATGTGAGGGCTGGACTGTGAAGAAGGCTGAGCGCCAAAGAATTGATGCTTTTGAACTGTGGTGTTGGAGAAGACTCTTGAGAGTCCCTTGGACTGCAAGGAGAGCCAACCAGTTCATTCTAAAGGAGATCAACCCTGAGATTTCTTTGGAAGGAATGATGCTAAAGCTGAAACTCCAGTACTTAGGCCACCTCATGCGAAGAGTTGACTCATTGGAAAAGACTCTGATGCTGGGAGGGACTGGGGGCAGGAGGAGAAGGGGACGACAGAGAATGAGATGGCTGGATGGCATCACAGACTCGATGGATGCGAGTCTGAGTGAACTCCAGGAGTTGGTGATGGACAGGGAGGCCTGGCGTGCTGCGATTCATGGGGTCACAAACAGTTGGACAAGACTGAGCGACTGAACTGAACTGAAATGGTCATAAAAATGAACATTCAAGTCAAAAGTGCAAGGATAGGAGTAGAAGCAGCTAAGGAAGTCTAGAACTACCTAGTGATCAGTGATTCAACAGAGGGATGGCAGTACCATGAAGGAGAACGCTACCAGTTCCTGTCATCATCTATCAAGAGTACAGAAGAATACACAAAAACTTCAGGACTAGCGAAGAATTAACTGTCGAACCTCTAAGGCCTTCTCTAATTTTAAGAGTTCATATTTCTATTAGTACATACTTCTATTCAGAGTAACATTCAGTTCAGTCTTACAACATAGTATTTTTTAAGTCAATAACAATAACAAAACCAAGACTATACTCTCTGTGACCCAGTCCCAGAAAGGAGAAGGGGTGGGACACATTTTTTTCTCACCAGTTCATAACAAACCCGCTGGTACCAGCCCATCCTAACTTTCAAAATGGGAATGAATATTTAAAATGCTTAAGAGTTCAGCTCAAGTGCCATTCCTCTGAATGAACATCACAGGTGTGTGACAACTGTCCAGGACACCACATGTATTCACTGATAGCTCCAGCTCTACTTCCTGACCTAACTCACTTCCTGCTTTAGGTAGCGGGGTGACCGGAAGCCAGTAAATATGCTGAGAGCTGGAGGCAGAAGTGATAACCTACATTAGGACACAGAATAGGCAGAGGCCAAAAGAGAAACATGATCTTGAAACCAAGAAATTGAAGCTCTAGTTTCTATATAAAAATCTAGAAAACGGAATAAAATGAAAGGATTTCTACCATAGCTGTTAATTTCCCTGTTTGATGGATTTTACTCAGGATTGTGTGTAGACACGAATAAATGCTTGCGTTAAAGGCAGATGATGGAAATGAATAAAGGTTTAAAAAGGGGGTTGGGGGGCACTGAGGGAGCTCAAGGACAAGAGAGATAGATCTAAAAACAGTAACGTATTTAGAAGCCAGCTGGTGTGCCAGGTTCTTAAAAAACAGAAAATATTTATAAATGAAGAAGGAAATACAGCATGCACAAATGACAAATTCACCCCCAATCCAAGGAACACGAGCAGCAGAAATTAAATTACCACAGTGATATATTAAAACGCTGAGAAGTCGACATATTACTAATGTAAGGCATCTAACCGAAGATGCGGATCAAACACTGCCATTCTCTCCCTGATCCCCAGTGGCTGTGCCCGGTCAGCTGAGAGCCACAGGCTGCCCCTACCTCTCGGAAGAGCGCGCCGTAGAACTGCACGATGTACGGGCAGTCGCTGCTCCGCATGACCACATCCAAGTCCATGAGGAGCTGCTTCTGCTCCTTCTCGTCCACTGTTGACCGGATTCTCTGAAAAAGAAGGACAAAGACATCACAAAAACACACAGCGACTTTACAGGCCAGAGAAGAGCCACTCCACAAGGCTGAAAACTTCCAAGCAAACCTCACAGGTACTAAATAGCCACACATAAAAATTATAATCTTCCTTATACTTTATAAGAACAATTTACCACTGGAAAACACAATAGCACTTAGAAAAAAAAACCTGCACATATGGCCCTTAGGAATGCTTTGAGGGACCCAGGCTTTTAACCACAAGTGCTTACTGGCAGGAATGCAATCAAGTTGTGGGGCACTGAAAACCAGCCCTACATGCAAATACAAAGTCCTGAGGAGCCAGCCTTGAACCAGTTCACACAAACAATCCTCAGGAGTTCTGAGGACTCTACATGCTGTTAGTCACCATTTCAGAACGGTATGCAAGCAAGGCTTTCAGTGCAAGAATGGCCCCCTTCGCTCCCCCTGCGTCCTTATGCCCAGCCACCTCCTCCTTTACACGTGGAAAACAGCCCAGAACAAGTAAAAGTGAGAACCGGCCCCCAGACTACAACCCGAGTCTCCCAAACCCTATACTGGCATTCCCCCTTCAGCACACTTTCTGTATGTTAGAAACAAAGTTCTACCTGACCCTCCAACCCATGACTCAGACTTCAGGGCATGTAAACATGTGGACGCAAACCTGACAGTGAGGAAGCAGAAGGCTGTCTGTCTGCTCCCCAGGTGACAAGCCCCTCTCCATCCCTACAGTGCAGACCTGGGGGACACATCCCTACACCCCCTCAGTAACACTTCTGCAGAACACCAACAGACAGCCACACGAGACCAGGACCCCACCTCCCGCCGCCCACCCAGGATCTGTGCTGAACATGGAGATGTTCGGAGGACAGTTCCCACTATGCACAGCAAAGAAACAGGTTCAGAAGGTGTGAAACAGTAACAAAGTTACGGGTTCATGTGGAGGCATGCAAACAGTTGCTGGTCTCGTAAAAAAGTTTACAATGTCACACTGAGCCACTTACAATACACAGCACATACTTACAAGGCAAGTTAGTATACAAAAATACACAAGGTGGCATTTAGTCTTCCAAAGACTTCAAGGCACGTGTCCTCGATGTTCTCGAAAGGGATGAAGGCAGTCAATTATAATTCTTGAGTTCGTTTTACAGAAGAGAAGCCAGAGGCACAGAGTATACAAGATGTATTTCACATGACAAGACAATAAGCAGGTATATAAGGAAAAGAAGTCAGTCTCTCATTTTTATTTTTCCACACTAAATGAGGAACTCCATATATTCCAAATACAAACAAATTTGATTTTATAACTTAAAATCTATAGCCTGCTTGCTAGCTACAGTACCTCATACCATACTGATTTTAAACTCTCATATTGAATGTCCTGCCCAGATAAATAAGAAAAAAAGAGGAAGAAAGAAAAATAAAAACAAGTAACACTGGTACTTTTAAAATTAAGAACCGCCCCCTCCCCCTCCATTTGTGTATTTTCATAGTTTGGAGAATAATCTTGCTTTTATATCAACACTGGCATAATGTCTGCTCAAAAGAGATATTTTTAAAAAGTCAAATTAGTCCAGAAATGTAATTTATATTTGTTCAAAACACTGATAATGTTTAGAAACATTTAAATTACATTAACTCCTGTTTTAAAAATATAGCTTTGAGCCTGGCGGGCTACAGTCCATGGGGTCGCCCAGAGTCGGGACACGACTGAGCAACCAGCACTTGACACTTCACTTTAAAGGTGTGGCTGTGAAAATACTGATTTGGGACGGTAACTCTGTTTAAAGACATTCAACAATCCTGTGTTTCTTATAAAGCTGTCCCTAACGAGGACACTGGAAATGCAAGCAAAGGTGAAGCCAACTATACTACCTAAATTCTCTTATAATCTGAATGTTTAGAAATCAAATGTGTTGATAAATGCCTCAAGTTACAGGAAGTTTTCATTTACTGATATCAAAACCTTAAAGTTGGATGAGGCGCGACTTCCCCGGTGGGCCAGTGGTTACGACTCTGCGCTTCCACTGCAGGGCACAGGTTCAATGCCTGGTCGGGGAACTGAGACCCCACACGGCCACGAGGCACGGGATCTCGGGCAGACTCCTCTCCACAGAAACTAAAGCAGGACAGAGTGACAGTTTAAAATCAAACAACGAAGAGGATAAGGATTTCTTAATCAATGTAATTGTAATAAACGTATTTTCAAAGTGTCTACTTCCCACAAACACCAACACTGCTATGCCAGACATGCAACCTTGTTCATGATGCTTTCCCTGCCAAACACTCCTCCTAAGTAAGGTTAGTATCTAAGAATAAAACACAAAGGAGACTCCCCTGCCACTCAGTGGCTGACTTCAGATCCACCTCAGTTAGTGAGGTGGGGGCTAGGGGAGCAACGATCACATTCAGATCCCCAAGGCCCCCTGGATTCTTACAAACATTGGATCCTTACAAAGAAATACGCTGCTTTCCCAGCAGCAACATCTAGAATTCACTTCAGATGCAAAGGCAGAAACCCCAGAAACCACTGCAGAGCATCAGTGGGCTGCCCCCTTCTTCTGAGCTGCAGGAAATCCTAGGCATTCTCAGTTTCCTCATTTCAAAACAAAGATTCTCTGTCCCACAGAGGCAGCAAGAATCTCAGTCTTTGCTGCTAGAGTCTTCTAAACAGATCACACACAAAAATGTCCCTGATACCTCACAATACTGTCACTAATAAGGTCAAATCAGATGACAACATTAGCCAAAACAAACCATTTTTAAAAAAGGAAAAAAAAAAAAAGTATTTGTAATGCTGATCCCAAATGCAAACCTGCCTTTAATGTCAAAGAATAACAAACTGTGTGTATTAAATCATTTGTTTTAAATTATGAAAACACATGCTTTTACTAAGGCAGGAAGAAAGAATACTAATTCTTAACTGCAAAACCATCCAAGTCCTTCCCCACCTAGGACCTGAACAGGCGTCTTACATCTCCTGCATTGCCAAGTGGGTTCTTTACCACTAGCGCCACCTGGGAAGCCCATCCAAGTCCTTAGAATCTACTTTCAAACGTATCTTGATCAAATTAACAGCAGGACCTCCCCTTCTTTTCACTGAGGATACTGAATTCCTTCTACGTATTTCTGCTGTGCATCATCAGACAACTTCTGAGATCAGTTCCAAAATCATGTGCTACCACATCATGGGATGAGCTGCTCTGAGGACAAGCTTGATAGGTCTTGACAAATGTGGTATCGTCTTCCCCTTCACTAATGATATCACCCACATGTAAAGAGCACACTGTTAACCTCAGCACTGAAGTATGGAAGGGCCTGAAGATCATAAATGACAGATCACCACTTTGGGAGCCATGACAGTACAGTGAGACAAGAGAGAAATCTGATACACAGTTTCAGAGGCATGGTTGTGAGACAACAAAGAATGGCAGAAAATGTGCAGAGGTGTATCAAACGTCTCTCTCACTTAGGAGAGAGGTATGGTAAGACAGGCGCTACTCCAAATAGCTATTATATACAAGCTGGGATACAGTCCTACATCACAGTTCAGTCGGGTCAGTCAAGTGAAGACAAAGGCTTTCAGAAACTAGGTATCCTGAGTCCTCAGAAACACTGAATGGCTAATTAGACTCACCTAGAGCGACCATTTCCAAACCATACCACTTGGACACCAAAGGTTCCTCAGAGGTGTCGCCCCGGGGGCTTCTGATACAGACAGGCATCACAACACACACCAACCAGAAGAACACAAACAGAGCACAACTCCACCCGCCACGACAACCAGAAGAGCACCAGTGCTGTCTACTGTATTTGCTGGGGTTTACACACAGTTCTGTCAACACAAAGAACCCACAGTCAGCAAAACATAGGAACAAAAGCAAAAGAAACCATGCACATGAGTTGTAGCCCCACAGCACCAGGGACTCAGGGGCTGGGGCACACAGCCCTGCCATTCCTTGGGATCCGCCCTCCCCGGAAGTGCTCCACTGACATGTTTCATTCACGACACTCAAGCAACATTGGCAACATGAAATCATATGGTGCTATCCATTTGGTCTTCCTAATAAGCCCCCTGATCTAGCCAAATGAGAGCTTAAGACACTGGAATTCAGTCTCAATTCAAAAAAAGATAGCCATGGCTTCTGCATCCCACAGGTGATCTGGATCATCAAATACTAGCACTGTGGGCCCTTGAGAATCAACAAAACTACCTGAGGTGGCAGGGAAATGAAACCCAGCCCTGCTCTGCAGATCCCCACCTCCTCCCACAGCGGCCCCACACAGGAGGCCTGCAAGTGAGCAGATCACGTGGCCCAGGGAGGGGAGGGCTGATACCGCACGTGGAGGCTCTGGCCCTTCCCAGCAGCGATTGGGTTAACCTAGGTCTCAATTCTAGGGCAGGGACACTGGCGTCAAGATCCAAATACCAAGGAGAGGCAAGAATGCAGGAATCAAGATCAGGTTACCAGCTCAGGATCAGAACAATTAAACCAATGCAACAAGAAAGCTGGAAGAGTAGAGAAAAACACTGAGGGCAGAAGAAACAAGTCAGGCAGAACACCAAGAAATGGAAAACACCTGAAACCCTTCAACGTATGTATGATCACATCACTAACTCGGTGTGGCCTGTGCAGCAAATTTCAAAGAGCCGGTCTGTTTTCCCGATCAACCTAGGTAACTTCTCAATTAGAAGACTCAAAGCTCGTCTTAACAATGACAATCCTTATTACACCTTCCTACCCCACCCAACGGTCAGATCAGGTCCATTCTGATCTGACCCCTAACAGGGGAGAACCTGACTCCCCTGTTAACCCCACTGCCTTCCATCTTCACTGTCTTTTATTCCCTCTCCCTTCCACTTTCATTCTTTCCTACTCTCCCTACAAACAAGAACTTGGCAAGCTCCTTCAAGAAGTCAATCTGGACCTACCAACAGGGCAGCAGTGGTCCAGGCCTCCATGAGGTCGCTCTTCTGGCCCTTGGGTGGCAATACTAGTTAGCCGTCCCTCCCGACTCCAGCCACAGACAGCTCTTCTTGATTCTTCCCTCCGGTGTCCCTGGATTTGCCTGGATCAGATTCTGATCATCTGGGACTAACTCCGCTAGGGGTTTCTCCCAGATCTGAATTTCTCTAACCCTGACTGCTTCCTCAGTTGTTTGGTCCGAACCCTGGGCTCCTTCCCCATGACATCCAGCCCTGCCAGAGAGCTAAGCAGACACCCACTTCCCTCCCAGAGGATGGTGACTGCGTGTCTCATGTGTTCGTCCAGTGGTTATTCCACCATCACGCAAATTGGGGCATGAAATGTTATTCCAGAGGATGCTGATCCAAGCTCGAAGGGCCAGTGTCAGAGGACGACGTCCTTTCTGACCTCTAAAAGACCCTGTGGCAATACATTCCCAAAGTGCATCAGACGACAGTTGTGGAGTTACTACTAAAATTTCAAACAAATTAAGTATAGAATTAAATTCAATTAAAGTACAGAATTCAATTAAAAGTAGAAGCTATTCTCTAAGGATATGAGTAATACACAGAGAAGGCAATGGCTGTCTCTTATACACATCTAGATGTGTATAAGAGACAGCATCAAGGAGGACTCACAGGAGTGTGAACCGCTATCTCACAGTTCCTTTAAATCTCCATATCTCAGAGGTAAACCCAGCGCTTGATCAGGAATAGAGCCATCCATGTGAAAAGTCACACCTAAATCCTTAATCACACAATGCCTCTGTGTATATGTACTTGTGGATCTGGTCTGTGAGACGAAATGAAGAGCAAACAGACTCTCTTGGGTGTGAGGAAAAGCTAAGTATTTTCAGAGAGACCAACAATACATTTAAAAATGTGCAGTATGGCATGTATCAGTCATCAAACGGGTGTCAAGTCTAATTACATGAACGCACAACCACTTAGTCTTCCATCATTATTCACATTCACGGGTTCCAATCGTTACACCCAATCAATACCCTGACTGGAGGGTCACATTATCCAGTTCAACGAGAGCGTGGCCATGTCTCATTTTTTCCTTCTTTTTAAATTGCCCTCCCAGCAGCCCCCATGCTAAACTATCATGTTTGCTCAAGAATTCAAGGTGATAGAGAGACAGTGTCACCTGCTGAGTGCAGATGTGACAGGCGTCCGTCTGCAGGTTCCAAGACCACCTGAGAAGCGTTTCTCAGTCAGATGACGGACAGCAGACAGTTTCCCAGTTTCTCTCTTAAATTCTTTCAAAACTTGAGTAAGCATTATAGAGTTGCAAATGTCAGCAAATCAAAATCTTCAACATCAAAATGAAGGAACTTCTTTGTTTACCTTTAAAACTTACTAACCCTGGCTACAGTCTACCCATATTACCAAAACAGATTATGCTGCTGATCAACAGAGTGACGCACAGACTGAAAAAAGCAGGACATAATTCTTAAAAGTACCTCCCCTGGCATCTGGGAGAAAAGTCTAGAACTTTAGTTTACAGGTTAGTTTTCCCTTCAACCTCTGCCATGTAAAAGTGAGTGTCATGGACGGACAGTCCATAAGGACAATGCAACGCTTGTGCAGAGCAGTCTAAATAAAATGACTTCTTTCCACTCACACTATAGTGCACAGCATAAAGAGAAGTTATTTTACATTCCAAGGAGAACAACATTTTCATTCAACAGATAATCCAAAGCAGAGGTTCCAGCCTGTGCATGTTGAGAGGTCTGTGGTTACATGCAAAATGCTGTATATGTAAGCATATTCCCAAGAAAAAGTCTATAGTTCTCACCACATTGTAAAAGAAATATATATGGCCAAAAACAGGTTAGGCTCCATACAGAGAATCCTACAATTTCGTCCCACCATCAATTTTTCTTCAGTTTTACACAACCCGGCAAAGAAAACTGCTCAACAGTGAAGGAGGCTAAAAGAGTAATACTTCACTCACAATAAACCTCAATACAGGAAGCGTTTTTACATTAATGTGACACAAATCCACTCCCAAAAGTCAAGCAGGAAACAGGCAACTCCTCTCATCAAGTCATTTTGATAACCTTCCAAATCGGGGGGCTAACGGGAAGATGATTCGCTTAGTCTGTCTGCAAATCCATTCTTAATTCTTACAAACTGGGGAAGTATTTGTTCCCGCAAGAATTTTAAGTTCGATGAGAGTGTGGCCTTATCTCATGTTTCCCTTTTTCATTTAAAATTGCCCCCAGCCACCATAAATTTTCCTGAAGTATCTTACAGAGAGGGAACATTCAGTTAAACATCTGAAAGAACAGATGAACAACTACACTGACATGGGGAGTCGGGTGGAAACTCTCGGCTCCTCCCAGGTGCCAGCGTCAGCCTGCCAGATACCGTGTTTGGGCCAAGCTGCAGGTGGGGCCCCTCACGACAGTCACGGTACTGACAGAGGCGACAGCACTGTCGCAGAGCACGCGTGTCAGCACACCCTGGGCGCAGGGCCCTACGGAGTGGAGATGAAACACACACAGAGCAGCCGAGCCGGTCAGGACCGAGTAAGGTTGAGGTTAGTGGCAACAGCATGTGCGTGGTTTCCGGGAAACCGTCAGTGAGCCTGCTGTTAGCCCTAGCCCCGCACCCCGCCCAACCCAGAGCACAGCCTCCTCGTCCGGCTCCCGCCTGGCGCCCCGCAGCACCGCCCAGGTCCCCGGGGTGCAGCCGCCCAACCGGAACTCACCTTGGCAGTGGAAGGGCCTGGAGTTCAAAACACGTTAATGCATCATGCCAGGGGTGCAGGGAACATGCACAGGTCACAATTCATGTTTCCAGAGGGGAGAAAACATGCCAGCAGTTAAGAACACCGCCCGCAGAAGAACCGGGAGGAAGAGTTGTGTGGCCCCACGGGTGACCACGACAGCAGGGGCAGAGCAGTGGCACCGCCACGCCCAGACACCACGCCTCACGGGTTAAAGTACCCAGAACAACCGCGGGCATCACCTACTTTAACTGCCATTATTTGCCCACTGGGTTTGTGGACCATTTTGTTGACAGAACCGTAAGCTCCTCGTCCAATCTCTCCGAGGTCTTTCAAGTCCTCTGCAGTGAAATCCCAGTGCTGCTCAGGGGAGATCTTCAGTTTTCCTGACGACTCAATGCTGTGTGTTCTCAGCCTCTCTCTGTTAAGATATTAGGAAGCAATTTTTCCACATTTTAAATAGGTTTTGACTTTATTTTTTCTTTTTTAGCTAGCACTGATTAATGCGTGGGAACATTTCTTTCCTCATTAGTTACTAAAACACTCTGAGTTTCTGAGGATTTGTTTGTTCATTTCCTTGTGCCATTTTGGTTTTTCACACACCGAGTTAAGAAAGGCCTAAACTTAGGGAGTTGACAAAAACAGATTTAATGGGACTCATAAAGCCAAACTTCCATTTGTGGAAGAAACTCCTACTGCACACCAGTTTCATTTCCAAATACAAGATCTTTTCCAGACTTTGCAAAACTGCATTATCAAATGCAGAATCCCAGGTGCTACGAACCTCATTTTCAAAAATCTCTTATCCTGCTTGACCCAACATGGATTATTCCAGGCTCTCAGTCTTTCATTCAGCTAGATGTTCACAAACTCTGCCGTCCATCAGAAGCACCTGGGGGCATGTATTAACTCCCATCGCCCAGGCATCATCATCATATGGCTATCAAATCAGAATGTGTGGGCACAGAGGTCAGAAAACGGGGTATTTTAAGACACCCAGGTGATGCCAGCAGAGTTTGGGAACTGGCACCTCCGGGTACTGCCCTGCTCCTGGTAGCACCATGCTGTGGAGGGAGAGCAGTTAAACAGCTAGCCAACTGGCTGCAAGAGGAACACCGCCATGTGAGCCTCTCAGTCCGTGATGAGCAGACAGAGCAACGGATGGGAAGAAAAAATGCTTCATGGACAGAGAAACTCGCTTGTTACAGATTTTCACTAAATAAAAAAAGCACCTCCAAAATGTGAGCCGGAGAGCAAATATTAACTTCTAACCATACTTCATAAAAAAAACCATATCCAATGAAAAATGTCACCATCAATCGTGTTTTTCGGTTTCTCTCTTGCACACACACCCGTGTGTAGGCGTGAACGGTATCAAACCAAAGAGCGCAGCAGACATAAAGAAAAAGACTCCACTGAATATTATCTACAGTTTTCCCATTTCATAGATCAGAAGCTTTTAAAACGATCTTGTGATACAAGCAAGAACATGATCGGTTACCTACTTCTTCTTCCAAAATTTAGGAAGTTTTCTCAGATTAGCATGACTGTTTTTTATAGTTACTTTTAAGCTTCTCATGTACTTGCTGCTGCTGCTGCTGAGTCACTTCAGTCGTGTCCGACTCTGTGCGACCCCATAGACGGCAGCCCACCAGGCTCCCCCATCCCTGGGATTCTCCGGGCAAGAACACTGGAGTGGATTGCCGTTTCCTTCTCCAATGCATGAAAGTGAAAAGTGAAAGTGAAGTCACTCAGTCGTGTCCGACTCTTAGCGATCACATGGACTGCAGCCCACCAGGCTCCTCCGTCCATGGCATTTTCCAGGCAAGAGTACTGGAGTGGGGTGCCATTGCCTTCTCCTTTCATGTACTTAGAACTTTAAAATCACTCTCCCAGAATAATCATTTATACCAGTATTAATAACATCTGAGTCAAGGTTATAGTTAAAAAGTTAATACACTTTGTCTAAATAAAAACTTAGTAAACCAGCATTTCAAATGCCAGATTCTCAAACCATAACTTTAGTAGTCACAGTACCAGCTTTCATCCATACAAGTTCTTTTTAGTTTACAAAACACTTTCACCAGTACTATATATACCTAGCATCTTGAGTCACAGGAAGCCCAGAAACCAGTGGCATAAGTGACCATTCAGGTGTGAAGCCTGAACTGCCTAAGATGGAATCAGATCTGAGCAAGTGGGTCTCTACCTACTTTTCCATTGAAGTAGGTAGAGCGATTAACCCAGGAAATACTCTAACATAAAGAAGTTCCATGTATAATGACTACTGTTCTATGACCACTGACAAGAAAATCTCTATGGCTCAGTTTAATCACTGGTGAAATAGCACTGGCCCACTGCTGAGAGTCATGACAGACAGGCTCTAAGGTGGTGCCTGTGACCTCCACTTTCCCAGTATCCACATCTCTATGTAAGTACCTCTCTTTGAACATAAGAGGGGACCTGTGGCTTGTTTTCAGCCAACAGAATACAGCAAAGGCTATCACTCATGATTACACTGTATCACATAACATTTACCATTAGCATTCCTGAGAAATGAAATGAATATTTCATTGCTACATGAAGTCACACAAAAACAACAGTTATAATACTGCCACAAAGATCAAATTTTATAATTATAAATATCTCTGCAAACAGTTCAGCTTACTGTAGACCTGCTGTATGGCTTCTGGATAAGTTCCTTTTTTTCTTTTTGAAAGTGAACAGATTGACAGATAAGGGATGTGGGTTATCTTCTCAGGCTAATGAAAACATTCACAAATCGAGTAAGGTGATAGATGTACAACTCTGAATATACTCAAAGCAATAGAATCATACAGCTTAAAGGGGTGAGTTGTATGGTGTATGGGTGATACCTCCTCAATAATGCTGCTGAAAGCAAAAGATGAACAGGAGAACGTGATTTTTACCCAGAGATCCACTTTCTTGGTTAGACAGGAAAAGAGCTGTGAATATCAGAGAAAAACCTGCTATACACTGTATCACATAACATTTACCATTAGCATTCCTGAGAAATGAAATGAATATTTCATTGCTACATGAAGTCACACAAAAACAACAGTTATAATACTGCCACAAAGATCAAATTTTATAATTATAAATATCTCTGCAAACAGTTCAGCTTACTGTAGACCTGCTGTATGGCTTCTGGATAAGTTCCTTTTTTTCTTTTTGAAAGTGAACAGATTGACAGATAAGGGATGTGGGTTATCTTCTCAGGCTAATGAAAACATTCACAAATCGAGTAAGGTGATAGATGTACAACTCTGAATATACTCAAAGCAATAGAATCATACAGCTTAAAGGGGTGAGTTGTATGGTGTATGGGTGATACCTCCTCAATAATGCTGCTGAAAGCAAAAGATGAACAGGAGAACGTGATTTTTACCCAGAGATCCACTTTCTTGGTTAGACAGGAAAAGAGCTGTGAATATCAGAGAAAAACCTGCTGCGGTTATGCCATCCCCAAGGCAGGGGGCGTCAGCTCCATAAATTTGTTTTCCATGTGACTCTGTTTCTGTTTTGTAAATAGATTCATTTGTATTATTTCTTTAGATTCCACACATGTGTATATTTGCCCTTCTCTGTCTGACTTACTTTACCAAGTATAATATTCTCTAGATTCATTCATGGCTCTGCAAATCTCAGTCGTTTATTCTTTGTCATGGCTGAGCACGCCAACCATCTGTTGACAGGCACCTGGGTTGGTTCCATGTCTTGGTTATTATAAACAGTGCTGCTATGAACCTTGGGGTGCACGTATCTTCTCAAATTAGAGGGTTTTTTCCTCCAGATACATACCCAGGAGTGGGACTGATAGATCATATGGTAGCTTTTTTAGTTTTTTAAGGAATCACCATACTGTTTTCCACGGTGGTGACACCAATTTACGTTCCCACCAACATTGTACGAGAATTCCCTTTTCTCCACACCCTCTCCAGCATTTACTACTTGTATACTTTTTGATGATGGCCATTCTGACAGGTCGGTGATATATCATTATAGTCTGAGTTTGTGTTTCTCTCGTAATTAGTGATATTGAGCATCTTTTCAAGTGCCTGTTGGCCATCTGTATGGCTGAGTACTTTCTCTGATAATTGTTCTTTGGGACAGAAATGAGCAACTTGTCCATTAATACTGAATCATCACTATTGTATTTTAATTACTGTTCCTTCTTTGACCCAGACTAATCTATGAGTTTCTGAAATCCTACTGATACCTAAAAAGTCAAAGAACTGTGACATAATGTTCCGGAACATAATCAGACTGGGCACGGAGAAAAGTTTTATTTCTATCTAATGTGTCTAATAAAGCTGGAGGGTGGCTTTGTACACAGGAGGGTGGGCTTGTTTTTTCTAAAGACATAGAACGGCACAGCCAAAGTGACCTGGGATGGCTCTAGCCCCACTCCCCGCCACCGGCCCATCTATTACATACAGGGTTTTGCTGTGCAAATTCAGCAGCAGGACAAGCACCTGAACCCCTTCTTCCAACCAGATTACCCAATCCTAATCTCTCCTGCAGCTACACAGGCAGAAGAGAAATTTATGAAAGGAAATCGATCATACTGGGAGAAAAGCACTATGAACAATTCAGCGTACACCTTTCGCATTTTCCTGTACTATTACACAGTGACCTGTCACACTTCCTGCTTTACAGATGTCGCTGAACACACTGTTGACATGAGTGCAGCTACACGGGCCACGTGGCCGCATCTCTCTGCCTGGGGAGTCTGTTTGCACTAACCGCGCAGGACCGGGGCAGGAGCCCCCTGGGCCGGGCCCACGGCACCTTTTCTCTCAGGCCAACCTCAACAGTGACTAGACCGCTCTTAAGAGGCATTTTGATCTATTACTCTTAGAGTCGGATGTTGTTAACTATTCGGTAAACAACTGCGTCTTCTTCAGTTAACCACCTGAGATAACATCCCCTTAACCAAAGCTCTCCCACACCGGTGTTTGTTTTGTTGTTGCTGCTTCTGCTATGCTGTACTAAGTCACTTCGGCAGTGTCCAACTCTTTGCAACCCCATGGAGTGTAGCCCTCCAGGGTCCTCTGTCCATGGGATTCTGCAGGCAAGAATACTGGAGTGGGCTGCCATGCCCTCCTCCAGGGGATTTCCCCAACCCAGGAGCAAACCCTCATCTCTTATATCTCCTGCACTGGCAGGTGGGTTCTTTACCACAGGCACCACCTGGGAAGTCCACTGCTTCTGTTAACATCCCTATCAACCCTCTGTCCTGTACTACACATATTTCTCCAGGGTGCTGTTTACCTTCCGCTTGTATTTAAGAAATTACATATGCAAAAAATGCAGTAATTGAGGCATTTTAGAATCAATCATTCCCACCACATTCTTTTGCCATCCTGCAGTATCATCTAAATTCACTTCCACATGCAGTATGGATTTCACTCCACCACTGCATTTTCAGTTTCCTAGCACTGTCTTTTTTTTTTTCTCATCTATCACCCTTTTCAGTAATTCTGTTACCTATTTATCCAAATTTGTTCTCTCCTCAATACTTTCCAATCCTTTTTAAGAAGTGCCATGATTTCTTCTACTTTATTACAAATGCTAATCATCCATGCGAGATGTGATTTTGAATGCTGTGCAATATCATATTCAGAGATGCTCTTTCTCAAGCATCGAAGATATGATTCCCTAATTCCATACCTCTCCTCCCATCTCACAATGAGTGTCTTATGAAACTTGTGTTCAGGGTACTATGGAGCATTAGGAGACAGACTGACAACTGAAAAATCAGGCAATATATGGAAAGGCCTTGAAGACCCTGGACAGCAGGCACCAGAGGGCAGTGAGCACCGAGAAGCAGGAAATACACAAGGTGAGCCCTACAGCACCCCAACTTACTGCCTAGAGAAGACTGCACAGGGGAGACTGCAGCACAGGGAGGGCAAGTTCAGGCAGACCCTCACGTGAAGGTGTTGGGTCTGGGAGTCTGGGGAGACTGGGTTCCCAAGGCAGAGTGTTGGATAAGAGAGCTGCACAGAAGAACCCCAGAGACATGCAGGAGGGGTCCCTTGTTCAGCACAAGCTTATGAGGAACCTACATAAGCCTGAGGAAAGAGCTACCCAAAAGCTTTACAGGGACGGATACCGAAGCTCATACAACAATTCCTGCCTGCAAAGTAGAAAGCTCCATATTCACGGGGAATTCGAGAAAGCACAAAGAAGGATCCGGTCTCGCCTACCAAAGCTAAAGAGTGAGACCCAAAAGGATCCAAGTATTTCTGAGTAAGTTAACCAAAGAAGAAAGCTCAAAAATACATAAGATATAAAAATAGCCAGCACTCCATATCTGCCACGCAATATAAAATCAAGTATGCAAAGAAGCAAGATATAGGAACCATCTCAAGAAGAAAAAGCAATCAACTCAAAGTGACCCAGAGATGAGAGAGAGGCAAGAATGAGCAGATAAGCACAATGAAACAGTGCTTATGATTGCATTCCATGTGTTCAAGAAACTAAAGAATGGAGAGAACCACCAAATCAAATGTCTAGATGTAAAAACCATCAGGGGGCAGGAGGAAACTCTGGGGATGATGAACACGTCTGCCTTCTTGCCTCTGGTGATGGCTTCATGGGCACACACAGCAAAACCTAGCAAACGTACACTTTACATACGTGCAGACTATTCTACGTCAATTACCCCTTGATAAAACTGTTGAGAGGGAGAGAGACAGACTGGCTTCCCTGGACCCCAATCTGTGTCAAAGGGGTGTGCCTGTCATGTGTCTACAGTTGAAAGCACACAGACAGTCTGAGGCATCCAGGGCTCAGCGCATCACCAATCAGGACACTGGCTGCTCCCAAGGCAAATGGACCACCCCCAGCCTCCTTGTTCTCCAGCACTGTGCTATCGACTGACAGCAGCACGTACAAGCTACATCTCTCAGTCCATCTGCTGCTCCAATCCTTCCCTGCATCCACCTGCAACACATCTCAGAACAACCACACTACCCAGCGGAACAGATCAGCATCCACGTCTCCTCCTCCTCCCCCCCGCCAGTTACTTTCTGTGGTTACCAAGAGGAGGCAGGACAGAAAAGGGAATGAAGATGCTCTCTGCATTTGAGACCAGAGGCTCCCTACCACAGGCAGTCTCTGCAGCAATGCTGGAAGAGAAACCCTGGGTACCTTTTTTCTTTACCCTGTTACTGTTATTAGTGATCAGACATAGCATTTAGCATTAAGTTATCTTAATTTTCTATGTTTCATATTTTCACCTTTGTTTCTTAAATGTTTTAGCAGGTGGCTGCTACTCACGTATCATTTTGTACTACAAATATGAAATTACTTTTACAAAAACAGTATTTTAGTTCCTCAAACAAATATGAACCAAGAGTCTGAACCACTTTCATTCCTAACCTATAGCTAATGTTTGACACTATTACTATGTGAACTGTCTTTTAAACATATAATTATGAAACTATATTCTCAAGCTTTTAATATTTTGGGGGAGCATTTATCCAAATAAGTCAGTGAGAAAAAAGATTTATAGAAATAAATTTTATTAGCAGACACATTTAGCATGTATTTTATATATCTACTGAAACCTAGTGTATTTTTGAACCTTGGAGTGTTAAATTGTTAGCTTGAGTAAACTATGATTAACCTATGTGCTTTAAACCTTATCTCATTCTATTTCCTTATGTATACTCTAGGTGCCAATAGAAACATTAAAAGTTAAAGTCATTATAGTGGGTTTGAATTCTTCTCTAAAGCATACAATTCACCATGGGCGGCGCTTAACACATAAAAATACCTTGTTAAAAGAAGAAGAGAAGAGAACTCCCATTCCTACTGCTTCCTAACTTCTCAGTTGGGTATTCAAGATCCAGAGTCACAGACTAACAGAATCCCATCAGAAAGAAAATATGAGCTTCATCTAGTCTCATCCTTCAGGAAACTGTGCCTGAGAGCCCTGGAACGGGCTGAGTGTTCCTCCTCTGTACCCACATATGATGAGACCAAGACACACCTACATAGTAGGCTGGCTTGTATTGCTTATTCTTGGTGAACCCTAATTTGGATCCACTTCTAACCACTGTTGCTTAGTCCTGCTTAATTCTGTGATTATCTCCATCAAGTCTACACCAGGGGCTTCATTTTCAGGTGCACAGGTGAGGATGCAGGCACTAGGCAGGGGTCCCTGAGATCACAGAGCAAAGGGAGTTTTCTTTGCAGCCCTACCACTCTCACTATAATACCCTGTCTACATTTGATTCTTCACTATAGGCAGGTGTCACTGCTGAAACATTTCCAAATAGACCCAAACACCCTGACTGAGGCTTCCAAGGGCTGCAGGGACAGAAATCCACCATCACGACCATGGCTCATGAATGTGTTCAGAAGGTAAAGGAGACATCACTGGCCTCACCTGCCCAGGCCAACAGTCTATACGCTCTCTTGACAATACAGAGGCTCTCCAACCAGAGTCAAGCCTCCAACTAACGGTTCTGTTCACTCGCTCGTGCATGAAATTTACTTATTTTAAATCATGTACACACTTCCCATTGTCATAATCTAGTCTAATCTCTCAAAACGCTGGTTCTTATTTTGGTTCCAACCACCTCTCAATACATTTCCAGATTCAGTCTGCTGTTTCCTAGCGGGTGGCAGTTGAGGAGACGGATGGCGACGTTTAACAACAGCAGACGGTGCTTGTGGTTTCCCAGGAATATTTTAGCACTTCTCCTGCGAATATTCCAGGACCACCTCCGCCCAGCTGCTTCTGTCTGCATCACAGAGGCCGTGTGCTGTGACTGCAACTGCGCCTGTGTGTCCTGTCCTTGAAAAGTTAGTTTAACATCCTTTCCAGCAGGTCAACAAGTCTACTTCAGAGTATCTGCCTCATAGGTTTCCCAAGGAAACTTGCCAGGAACTGGCTTTTCTTAACGCAGCACATGGTCCACGAAGCCAAAGCTCAGCTCTCCAACACCACATGCAGCGGGCTCAATCACGGCTCCAACAGAAGACACGTCCCCCTGCAACCTCAGAAGGTGACCGTATCTTTACACGTCTAAGTAGGAAAATGGTCTCAAAAGAAGACTGTCCTGGAGTAGGGAGGACTCTAAATATAAGAATGAGTGTCCTTATAAGTGACAGAAAAGGAGAAAACAGAGACACACAGAGAGGCACAGGGAGGTCTGGAAGGCGGCAACTGGAACTGTGCGACCAAAACCCGAGGGATGCCAGAAGCTCCCAGAGCTGGAAATAGGACTGGGGGCGGGGCGGGGAGNGAGTAGGGAGGACTCTAAATATAAGAATGAGTGTCCTTATAAGTGACAGAAAAGGAGAAAACAGAGACACACAGAGAGGCACAGGGAGGTCTGGAAGGCGGCAACTGGAACTGTGCGACCAAAACCCGAGGGATGCCAGAAGCTCCCAGAGCTGGAAATAGGACTGGGGGCGGGGCGGGGAGTGGGGGTGGGGAGTGGTGGCTCTGGAGCCTTTGGACGAGGCACAGCCTCACCAGTACCGAGACTTCAGATTTTGGCCTCCCGAACCTGAGAGGACACATTCCTGTTGCTTGAAGCCACAAAGTCTGTGGTAATTTGTTCCGGCAGCCCTAGGAATCCCACATGCTGTCTGAATCACAAGCCTCCAAACTTCTTCTGTCAAGGGACAGACAATAAATACGTCAGGCTTTGCCATCTACACAAGTGTCTGTGGCAAATATATGACTACATGGGTATGGCTACATCTCAATTAAACTCGATTTTCAAAAACACAGCAGCAGGCCACACCTGGCCCATGGGCTCTGGTCTGCTGACTGCGTAATCTAAATGACATCTAGTCGGCTAAATATCACTCATCATTTGAATGATCTGAGTCCTATCCATTCACTTCTCACATCGCTTCTCTTTCAAATTTACAAGTATGCTCTGGAGGAGAAGAAATTTCAATTATCTACCCAGATCCTATAGTTTGATTTCCTGGAATTAATCTTGAGATACACTTCCTGCTTTTTCTGGAAAAACCTGCCCAGATGCCCTGGGAGAGACCCCTCTGTGGCTCCCCCCTTTCTCCCTGTGCAGGGCAGTGAGGGCACGAGGCCGCACATGCCACCTGGCCCAGGTGCCACCTGGCTCGGGTGCCCTCACAGTGGTGGGGCCTCCAGCAGCAGTCGTTACCTCAACAGCGGCCTCCTGCTTGCACGGGAAAGTGTGACTCCCCGAGCCTGTCAAGGCCTGCTCGTTTTCCCTTGATAAGTAAGTATCTTCCTGTGTCCACAGCTACCTCTCATAAGACCCCTTTATCATCTAATCAGCTGGAAATGTGTTTTCTCCTCTTAGTTCATTATCATGTTCTTCTACCTCATTTACTGTTATCCTGACTTCCTCCAGATGCTGTCAAACATTTCTTTCTTCCCAAATTATCCCTTCCACCTCCTTCCCAGAGCTTCCTTGATTTTAGCAAGCACACACTAAAATGCCTCAAGCTGTTTCACTCTCTCCTCAGCATATAAATAGATATCACGCGTAAGCGTCCTCAGACAGGAAAACAAATGGAACACATACCCTGCACCGCACTGCAACTGTTCTGTGTCCACGCTCGTAGGATCTCTAGATGAACACTGCTTTATGCATCCTTCTGCAATGCAGCTCTGTTAATTCAGGAAATTTCCACAGTAAACGCAATCTGTCGGTTGCCATGGAAACTGCCTGCTTCCTGGCACTACTAACAAAATGAGTATCTTTGCTAAGAGCCAAGATGAGGCAAAAGGAAAAGCTGAAAACGGAAAGATTTCTAGAAGAATCGCTCAAACAATCCAAAGATAAACATTCAAATTCTGATATTCATATTCAGTGAACAGAAAGTACTGATTGTACAAGTCTGCAGTATTTTGAAGTAGTAGTGATTTATGAAGTAGAAGTACTTTGTTTTTAGTCACAAACCAAGAGAGTAATAGAATGCAACAGATGTTCACATTTACATCTTGCTGCACATCCCCTAAGAGCTGATCATTGTTGGCTGTACTTAAGGTTTATTACTGGAATGGCTTTTCTGGGCTCTGCTCCTGCCAGGAAAGGTTAGGAAGGCTGCCCTAAACCAGCAGGTTACAAATTTTCGTAAGATCCTTTTCCTATTCGGGCTCCAGTTTCCACTGGCAGCTAATACCCCATCCCCCCAAGCAGAGTAAGATAAAAGTGTGCCTCAGGAGTCTTCACCAATAGAAACAGCCTTTCCAGCACCCTCAGAACACTAGGCTCGGTGGACCTCCCATCCGCACTCCCACCCCCACCCCCAGAAACGATGCTCCATTCCAAGAACATCACACTTTACAGATGTAATTCCTGCCTCTCAAGCGTCTTTCCAATCTCAGCCTGTTGCTCCTCCTGTTTCCAACCTCTGAATGTCACGTTTCTTCAGGGTCCAGCCCTGGACCAATGGTCTCATCCACTGGCGACAACACCCCACTTTCCGCCCCCGACCTGCACCCTTCCCTCTCAGCACCACATTTTCAGTTTCAACACCAGAGTGTGTGCCATGTTCACCTCCTTGGGATCTCCACTGGGAGCTTTTGCAGTCAGCTCACACTTAACACACCTCAAGCTGAACTCCTGCTTTTCTGGGCTCCCTCATCCCTGAAGTTCCAGACCCAATGGTTCCCACCTCAGTAACAGCCACTGAACTTGTCATTCAAGCCAGAATTCTGGAAGTCACCGTGAAAGCCTTCCCCTCTTCACAATCCACATTCGAATTATTACTAATTTCATTAATGAATGCTACCTCCCCCATCACACAACGGAATCTCTAGAATCTGTCCATTTCCCTGTGCCCCCCTGCCATCCACCTAACATCATGACCACCCATTACATCTCTGCTACACCAGTGCAGTCTTCCTGGGTCTCTCTAAGTCTGTTCTAGCCTCTCTCCAACACATGCCACAGAGCAGCCAGAATCATCACTGCAGAACATCAGTCAGATTGTCATTCACCTGCTTCTAACCTGCCACAGCCTCCCATGCTGTGGGAACACCAAGAAAGTGTTAGTCACTCAGTCGTGTCCAACTCTTTGTGACCCCTTGGACTGAAGCCCGCCAGGCTCCTCTTGTCCATAGGACTTCCCAGGTAAGAATACTGGAGTGGGTTGCCATTTCGTTCTCTCAGGGATCAAACTCAGGTCTCTTGCATTGCAGGCAGATTCTTTACCATACGAACCACCAGGGATTTAGTTTAGTTAGTGGGAACACCAAACTAAACACCAAAATGAAATTCATTTCCAGGAGACAGGCAAATCAACAGCATTTATCATATTCGTTTCTTTAAATAAATATTCCAGAATTAACATCCAACGCCTCAGCTATAAATGTCCGGCTTAAGATCACACGAGTGACTATCAGGGTGGAGAGGAACAGAGGACCCGCTCAGTCACGCCTGGCAGCACGACCCTCCAGGCACCACAACCGCCGAGGTGGAGTGGGGGACTGAGGACGAGATCAAACCCCTCTGAACTGTGAGATGTACCACAACGAACACTGCGAAAGATTACCTCACACGGTAGCACCATTCACCATAGTCAAAGGCAGCAACACCAAAATGCCCATCCATGGATAATGGATGACGAAATGTGATATATATACACATGCAACAGAACATCATTCAGCCCTCAGAGGGAGATTCTGACACGAATCAGAACACAGATGGAGTATAACGACATCATGTCAAGTGAAATAAGCCAGACGGAAAAGAACAAGCATTGTATGAGTCCACCCATGAGGTATCTACAGTGATCAGATTCACAGAGACAGGGAATAAAATTAAAATGGTAACTATCAGAGACCAGAAGAAAGAGGAATGGGGAGTCAGTGTTCAATGGACACAGAGCTACGGTTTGAGAAAATAAAAGAGTTCTGGAGATGAATGGTAGTGGTGGATACACAACAACATGAATGCAGTTAATGCCATTAAACTGCACACTAAGAAATGGTTAGGATGGCCGGTTTTATGTTATCCATATTTGCTACAGTAAGAAAAATAAGGTTTGCTGCAGTAAATCTAAGCCAGCCAAAAATAAGTAGATTACCCCACAGATTTTGACACATTTGGCATTTTTTAATTGGGGGTTTTCTTGCCTGGAAAATTCCACAGACAGAGGAGCCTGGCGGGCTACAGTCCGTGGAGCTACAGAGCACTGGACACGACGAAGCACAGAGGGGCATGGGCTTTCCAGGGGGCACCAGCGGTAAAGAATCCACCTGCACGCTGTTTACAATAGTGAGGACATAAAAGCAACCTAGATGTCCATTAGCAGACGAATAGATAAAAAAGTTGTGGTACATCACGCAATGGAATATTACCCAGCTATTAAAAAAAAACACATGTGAATCAGTTCTGGTGAGGTGGATGAAACTGGAGTCTATTATACAGAGTGAATTAAGTCAGAAAGAAAAACACCAATACAGTATGTTAACACATATATATGGAATCTAGAAAGATGGTAACAATGACCCTATATGCAAGGCAGCAAAAGAGACACAGATGTAAAGAACAGACTTTTGGACTCTGTGGCAGAAGGCGAGGGGGAGATGATTTGNTCAGAAAGAAAAACACCAATACAGTATGTTAACACATATATATGGAATCTAGAAAGATGGTAACAATGACCCTATATGCAAGGCAGCAAAAGAGACACAGATGTAAAGAACAGACTTTTGGACTCTGTGGCAGAAGGCGAGGGGGAGATGATTTGGGAGAACAGCACTGAAACATGTATATCACCATATGGGAAACAGATTGCCAGTCCAAGTTCAATGCATGAAGCAGGGCACTCAAAGCTAGTGCACTGGGACAACCCAGAGGGATGGGATTGGGCGGGAGGTTTGGGACAGGGTGGACACTTCTATATCAGTGGCTGATTCATGTCAATGTATGGCAAAAACCACCACAATACTGTAAAGCAATTAGCCTCCAATTAAAATAAATAAAAATAAAAAAAAGAATCCACCTGCAATGCAGGAGATGCAGGTTCGATCCCTAGGTCGGGAAGATCCCCTGGAGAAGGAAATGGCAACTCACTCCGGTATTCCGGCCTGGGAAATCCCATGGATAGAGGAGCCTGGTGGGCTACAGTCCATGGGGTCACAATGAGTCAGACACAACCTAGCAAATGAACATGCACTAATTTGTACCTATAAATACTTCTGCCATCATGTAAAAGAGCCCCACCATAGAAACATAGAGATTCCAAATGACTGTGATTACATTAAAAACTTCAAATGGAGAAAACCTCTTCTATGCTCATGCAGACTGATGCCTGGGACTATTCTGGGGAACAAAGGTAGACAACACCACAGAACCCTCTCCCACTTCCACAAACAGCCTGTCAGGCTCATGCATGAGATTTTTACTTCAAGAAAGGAGCATGAAACTGGCTTGATTCCTATTCTTTTTCTGTCCCCGTTCCCTGCCATTCACCATATAAAATAATGTAAGTCATTACCCTCATTCAGTACCTGAACTGAGATCAGAGTTGAGTGACACGCTGATGCCATGACGATGCTGAGGTAGAAACCAGGACTCCCACATTAATGAAAAGGTTGACCCAAGATAACAAGTTGAGAACATAAAGAATAAGTTGAGAAGTAGAAGATAAAGCTCCCCCAATTTAACCAGGAACAAGAGCCTGCGTCATTTATAACTGCATTCTAAGATGCAGCACTACTAAGTAGGCACAGCATGGAATTAACACTAGCGATTAACTGGTGACTTCAAAACTTCTTTTAAAACTACTTCCTAGATGTTCCAGGGCACAACTGAGCCTTTTTCTGTTCCAGTGTAACAAAGATAAATGAGATCCTAGAGATCCTCTTGGTCTCAACAGAAAAAGAGCTCCTTAAATTTACAACATATGGTTTCAAAATGTTTAGCTTAAACCCTCAAATGTGTCTTTACTCATCATTACTTCCAACATTAGCTTTTGAGTTAGTGTTTCTTCTTTGCAGTCCTGATATGCTGTGAAGATAAAAGGGCTGTTTTTTTAGAATCACAATGGTATGTGGTGCGCTCCAAATGATTCAGCACACTGAGAGCACTCACACGTCACTAAGATGTGACGCGATGAAAGCACAGGCCAGGGCAGTGGAGTACCTACTTCTGTTCCTGTCAAATTTTATATACAGAACACGACTTCAGCATACACCTGCCACATTCGTAGAACCATCCTTGGGGTATCAGAAAGATGTATGATGCCGAGTATGATCCAATCCTGAGAGAAATGTAAAGGAAGACAGATACACATTTTTTCCTTTCATTTTTCTTTGTACTCTGTAATTTTTACAGCTTAATCTTTCATTTAAAGAGCCAAAGGGCAAAATGTTAAAGATTTCTTATATCTAGGTAGTAGATACAAGAATCTCTACTATGTCATTTTTTTTGTGTGTATGTCGGAAATACTATAATTTTAACCAATGATAATTAAAAACCAAGGTTGCTTGTTTGGGTCCTTATTCTTTAAGGACACACATGGAAAGAATGACCTAAAAAAACATAAGGAAATAAAGAAACAGAGATTTAGGCAAATTTCTGAATACCTCGAAGCACACTGAAATATGTAGACAAAGCAAAACTAACAAATTCCAAGGGAAGGGACTCTTACAGATTCAAAAACTTATCAGCCAAGAGCAGTACAAAAACTTGTTTAGCTCTTGCTTCAAACTACTGGGAAAAAAAAAAAGTGATGAAGTAATCACTTATTTGATATTAAAATGACAATATTATAATTGTGTTTTTTAAAAGGAGTCCTTATCTCTTAGAAACACATCCTCAAATATTTATAGATGGAATAACATGTCTGAGGTTTGGTTAAAACTAGGGAAGGCAGAGGAATAATAGTAGCCATATTAACTGCTAAAGCTGATTGATAAATACATAAAGATTCATCTATCACATTTCAGTTTTGGATATATTTACAGCTTCCCATAATAAGAGTTTTAAAAAAAATTAAAATATAGAAAATTGCCACCCACAACACATGGTAAGAGAGGAGCCCAGAGCAGAGACAAGAGGCTGGTAGTGCTCCCAACAAGACCTTAGAAAGGAACCACAGCTTGGGCAGGAAGAAGGCCCAGAAACTCAAGAGCTGATTAAAACTCTTTCTAAGAGAAAGGTTTACCCAGCATCTCCTATCCCCCTACACTCAACCCCAAATGAAAAGAGAACATGTCTCTAAGGAAAACAAACACACTCTCTGGAAAAAACAAAGCCTACAAGGGCAAATGTTGGCCTATTCAGTATGGCATCTAGAATATTCCAGGCCTAACAATCAGTACTCAAACCATTCACAGAAAAGTCAAGGCAAGCCCACCAACTGACCGTCTATGATCAGAGCCTCCAATAAGCTTTCTAAGTTCCTCATCTTTAACTATCAATGGACAAGCAAGAATTACTAGACATGTGGGAAAAAGCTAACACGAAAGAGAAAAACAAAATAGACAGTGTCCCTTGAGGAAACAGAGTACCTAGAGAACAGAAGAGAATTTTTAAATTTCAGATTTTACATCCATAAATTGAGAATAAAATACCAAGAAAAAAGCCAGAATCAACTCTTAGACATAAAAGTCAATTGCCAAAACAGAACATTCTATAGAAGGGCCAGAAAATTTTTTTTTCATCTCCTAGGATATAAAGCAAGAAAACAGAGATTAAAAAATAGAAAAGCCAAACACTCGGGGAACTCACAGATATGAATTCAGAATACAAATTCAGAGGAACGAAATAACACACATTTCAGGAGGAGAGAACAGGAGAAACATCAAAGAATCTTCAAAAGAAAAGCAGCAGTAACTCGGAAACAGATAACATGAAATTTTTTTTCATCTCCTAGGATATAAAGCAAGAAAACAGAGATTAAAAAATAGAAAAGCCAAACACTCGGGGAACTCACAGATATGAATTCAGAATACAAATTCAGAGGAACGAAATAACACACATTTCAGGAGGAGAGAACAGGAGAAACATCAAAGAATCTTCAAAAGAAAAGCAGCAGTAACTCGGAAACAGATAACATGAATCTTCAGACGGAAACCATTCATCCGGTACACAGAAGGGGGACCCAAACCTAAGCATACTCTGATACAACTGTAGAACACCAACAATAAAGACCAAGTGCGAAAAGCGAGAGAGGAATAGGTCATCTGTAAGTAGCATCTCCGCTACAGTGAAAAGGACCTAGCATGGCTCCCTCAACGTGATCGTGCGCGAACACTCACCAGAATGCCCTTCTCCCCCTTTTCTCCACCTGAGCTCCTCCACCAGGCTTTCAAAACCCAGTTCAAACCTTGGCCCTCAGTGACACTTCTCCAGGCTGTTTATCTGGAAGTGCTCTTGCCCCTCCTGTACCATTCATTTGACATTTGATCTGTATTACCTCATGCCTTACTTCTTGAAGGGCTGTCTTCTTGAAATGTTATTTAAATTGCTATTTCTCAGACAGTAAGGACACTTCTTTTTTTCCCCTCAATCTTCCACAGAATCCTGCACCCAAACAATGCCAAAAAGGATCTGAAACTAGTGCCTGGGATGAATCTTAATTTCATTAGTTGCTTATGTTTCATCTAATCTTGCTCTAAGTTCATTTTTAAAGTTTTATATTTATATCTACAACTAAAGTTAAAAAAAAAAAAAAAACTGAATGCAAGGATATTTTAGGAGAAGGAAACATTCTGGCACAGAGGTGCTACCTTCCCTCGGTGAAGAAGATCCCCTGGAGAAGGAAATGGCAACCTACTCCGGTATTCTTGCCTGGAAAATCCCATGGACAGAGGATCCTGGTGGGCCACAGTCCATGGACTCAGAGTCACATACAACTGAGCAACTAAGCATCTTTTCAAAGCCCCTATACACTGCAAGCTGTATTTTCTAATTGCAAACTTATCCTGAACAGTGATGAGTTGTGGATTTTGGTGCCTGAGATGACACAGAAGGAGCCCCACGGAGATGGGTGGGAGGTAGGAGATGTGCCAGGCCACTAAGCAGAGAAAAACTGTCTTTGATGAGTATCAATTTTAGTAGTTGCCTATTCCCAATCCAGGTAACAGACCAGTGCAATAACAAAACTCAGCAGCAGGGTCTAAACCGTGTACATACCAGAATCAAATTCCAAAGATTCTACCACAAAGTAAAAATGTCTATTACTGTGTCTTCTCTAACTTTTAACACCTGCTGAGAAGAGACGGGAAAGAAACCTAGCTGGTTACAGGACTACTATGAAGTAGTAGGTTTAAAAAAGAGAAAGGACCAAGGGAAAGGAGGGACCTGATTGACTTAAATTTTGGAAGAACGTTTACTTTCATACTGTTTAAAAAAAAAAAAAAAATTGTCCATGAATTCCCCTAGACATGAAGAAAGTCGTGAGAGAAGAGAGTACAGATATGGGAATATTTTTCTAAGTTCTAAATGCAAATCAGGTTGTCTTTCTCTTTGTCCAAGGGGGCTTAAAAAAAAAAAAAAAACCACGAAAGAAAGATTTGTTAAGTTAGGCGATTACTACATATCTTTTCTTTCTCAGATGTCAAACATGAGATTCAGTTAGCAACCAAGGTAACAGAAACGGACTTTGTTCAGGAATTAGTTTTGTACTAGCTTTCACTAGAAATTCTAGGAAAAGAGGAAGGAGATTCTTTTGAGTGTTTCCTTGCTGCTGGAGCTCGGACTAATTAGGCAATACTAAGAATTTCCTTCCTCAAAATGTTTCAGAGAAGGTAAAAAGCTTGAGCTCTGACATGAAACCTCATTGGGAACACCAGTCTAATAAAGTAGTCTAATAAAGCTGACAGACACCATGCCCAGCCAAATAAACTGCTACTCGGTTTTCATTTAAAATACCTTTCATTTCCCTTAAGGTAACAGGTGTAAGCCTAAGAGCATACACACACATATATTCCTTCCTTCTAGACACTGATGCTTTAAAAATGTTTTCAGCATCCCTACTGCAAGACACTCTTCTACCAATGTGTAACTGTGTGCAAATACTGTGCATGCCAAATTTCAAAAGAATACAGCAATAAATGTGCCTCTTTGGGAAGAATAAACGTATTTGTAGTCTAATAAAGTCTGAATGCAAACTGTTGAGGAATTATTACAAAGCTATAAAATAATGGATCTGACAGTTTTTTAACTGTGTCTTCCACCACTTGCTTTATAGTTCTCAATACTAGAAATGGGTGAAATTTTTTTCTTTCTGGACATGAGTAGAAATGTAAACCTGCTGGCTCTGACCCTTTATGTTCCTGCCAGGTTTGAGGAGAAGACACTATTATTTAACACATCACTTCACTTCGATTCAAAGGTTTCTGTAAAATATTATTGTAATAAGATTGTTTTAAATTAACCAATATGTTTTTAATACTTTTCAGTGAAGTGCTATTAATATAATGTCATGTCTATTTTTCAGTTTTTAAAGAATCACTAACACCTGCACACTGACATGCACATGCTCTTTCCATTTACTGTGACATGGAAACTGACGGGCACTAGGTATGTTCAGAACAGCAGTCAGCTTTGTCACCTCTTGAGCGGGGGTGATTTGTACACATCTCCAGAGGAGCATTAAGCCTTCTGAATACTACTCACAACTCAACTGGAAATCCAGGAGGAGGGGTATTAACGATACTCTCAGTGTTCAATGAGAGAAATTAAAACACTATAAAAGTATCTCAATCTTCAGCTCTTTTCTTCAAGTTAAACTTTAGAAAGGAAAATTGTGTTTGCCTACTTCAGACTACAGGATCAACAGCTTTTCTAAGTCCAAATAGCAGTATTTCAAATGGCCCATAAAATAAGAGAAATAACAACCCCTTGACTTGCAAAAATTGATAAAATAACAATAACTTTAAAACCTTTGCTTGAGTTGAGCCTTTTATTTGATTTCCAGGAATACTCACATGTGTGGGTTTTGAACTCCTGCAGGATTGGGATTCAGAGTAAACCTTGCTGTAGATTTGAAAGGTGGATTTGCAAAATTCAACTTCAGTGCTTTGCGTTTACCTAAGAAATAACAAATAAAAAGTAAAAGTTTCAAGTACTATAAAACAGGTAGGATTCTGAGGGCATAAGAAATTCACACCAAGACGTAGGAAACTTTGCTTTAACATATAGTTAATGTAATATTTTGAGAGGTGGCAAAGAATTTCTCAGAATTAAGAAAAAGTAAATAAAAATGATCCAATGTTGTTACTAACCACAAATCACTCATTGTCTCCAAAAGAACAGAAAACAGCGCTCAGTGCTTTCAGTTTATATTGTTCAGAGGTGCTAAGGCTTTTGCATGTAAAAATACCACGATAAAAATCATCCTCCTCGGCAGATATATTGAAAAATACTAAAATATCAGCACCTTTCTAGTGTTACAGTTTAATTCTTTAGTTTAATAAAAATCATTTCCCCTCAAATGTAATATGAACAACTGAGTGAAGAATATAAAGCATTTCACAACCATGATGCTAAAAACATCATGGAATAGTCAGTTTCAAGTTAATAACACAGGCAAGCCAAACCATCACTTCTCTGGGGCAATTTATTTGGCTTGGGGAGAAATTATCAATGTTTTATGTTATATTATTTTTTAAACAGTCCTTTATAGAAAAGCCAGAAAATTCAGAAAAGATAAACAAAAATATATAATATTGTATATACACCTATAAGTATATAGGGTTTTAAAAACTTGTATATACACTTAAAAGTCCAATTATCCCAAAATAATCGTTGTCTACTGCAGACTATTTTCTACACAGAGATATGTTTTTCCCTCTACAATCAAAATCAGACCACAGTACTGATTTGCAACATGCTTTAGTCACAGATCATATTTTTGTCTATGTCAATAAATCTTACAAATTCATTAGTGTAGGGGTTTACTATATGGAAATTTTGTAACAGAGTTGGGTTTTTCCTCATTTTTAGTACATCTTGGTTGCATGTACATATTAAGGATACATTTTACAACACTCATTTTTCACAATGTATCATACACATATCTACCTCTTCCAACAACATCTCTCCCATTCAAACCCCTTCCCACCTCAGTGGATTCAGAAGAAGGGTTAGAGGGCTCAACCCATTCGGCCCAGGGCTTTGAGGAGACTGGAAGGCTGAGAGCACCACGCTGGCAGGACAGGACCACAGGGCAGAAGCATGGGGCTCCTATGGGGCTCTAGCAGTGACGCTCAGGGACGTGCCTTGCTACAGGATTAACAGTGGTTCCTAAGGAGCCCATTGTCAGAAATAAGCAGAGTACAATGTGAATTTTCCACAGAAGTTGTCCTATTGGGTGCCTTTTAAAATAATAATAATAATAATAATTTTAAATTTGATTGCAAGTAGAGAAGGGATATTCAAACTATACATGCAAAAGGTATTTTAAATGCAAAAAAAAAACTTTAAAAATTAAAGACTTGGAAAATCTTGCAATATAAAATCAAAAACTATATAAGGACATCACACAAATCAAGAAAAAAATACAAAAAATGGCAAGGGTACGAAAAGTTACACAAAACTGAGAAAAAATTATGAAAGGTACTTAGTGACACCAAAAATGTTAAAACTTTTGTTCATGTGAAACTGGAAAAGTTTAGAGGTTTTATTTTTGTACACATATATTTATCCTTTTAATGATAATATGGTGATCAGATGACCAGGTAAAAGAATCACTAGCAAAATACACTGTTGGTAGAAGAAAAACCTTTGGGAAGGTTCAGCAGCAAACAGAAGCAGGTTTTAATGAGTAAGCTCTTTATGTTCTGCAAACCTGTCTTTGCTGCTGCTGCTGCTAATTCACTTCAGTCGTGTCCAACTCTGTACGACCTCATAGATGGCAGCCCATCAGGCTCCCCCGTCCCTGGGATTCTCCAGGCAAGAACAGTGGAGTGGGTTGCCATTTCCTCCTCCAATGCATGAAAGTGAAAAGTGAAAGTGAAGTTGCTCAGTTGTGTCCGACTCTTAGCGACCCCAGGGACTGCAGACTACCAGGCTCCTCCGTCCATGGGATTTTCCAGGCAAAAGTACTGGAGTTGGGTGCCAGTGCCTTCTCCTGCAAACCTGTCTTTAAGGAAGGTTTAAAGGTGGAGGACCATTCACAGGCCCTGCTAGATTCTGAAATTGTTTGGGACTGTTTGCTCACTCCTTTCTGCCTTCAGTTTCATCCCTTTTTGAATGAAAATCTCCCTAATGGTTATCCACTGCCTAACCTACCACCGTAAATTTTTTGGAAGCAGATAATTCATCATCTAGTTACTAGGTTCACAAATGGAGAAGAAATTGGTGTCATGATGGATCATACTCAAGAGTCTCACCCATACCTGACTGAGATGCTTCCAATGACGAGATTTGGGACTGGTGAGCTGACAATGTCTAAACAAGGTCTGGACTTAAGCTGATTTTGTAATGAATGAGCCAAGACTTCTGTTGAGGATGAATGTATTTTGCATGTGGGACAGATGTAATTACATAGGGACCAGAGGCAGATGGTAGTGGGCAGAAAAGGTGGCCCCTAAAATACCGCAATCTATGAATGCTACTTTATATGGCAAATTAAGAACCTGCGTGATCATAAATTTGAATTAGCTCAATGCTTACAAGTTCCCCAAATCAAAGGCTGAACACCACCTGTCATGAGTGTGTTTGAAACTGACTGGTACATCACCCATATTCTCTGTAGGGTGAAAAAGTGATAAAAGATTAAATGATAAGGACAATAACAGAACACAGAATCACTGTGAAAACTGTCCAAAGAAAGACACTAAAACTGGCCCTCTCTGTAAAAGCCCAATTTGACAGGACAGTAGCTAACCTTTCTAGGCCAATAAAACATGTTACTATAATTAAAACTTACTCAAACTGCACTTTTGAAAATAAATATTT
This sequence comes from Oreotragus oreotragus, assembly GCA_006410675.1. Lineage (NCBI taxonomy): Eukaryota > Metazoa > Chordata > Mammalia > Artiodactyla > Bovidae > Oreotragus > Oreotragus oreotragus. The sequence continues at coordinate 36,255 of SJYX01020990.1, read as the reverse complement.
CTATATCACACACACACACACACACACACACACACACACACAGATTCCTTAGGGTCCTTAAAGGACATTTACTATATAAATGAACACACACACAAGGAACAGAACGTGACTTAACTTACATAAATGAGATTTAAACACACTCTACTTCAGAAACATCTGCAGCTATCTTAGAAACAGTCCAAGTATATATTTTGATCTTTTACTGACAAAATATACTAAAGAGTTCTATAAAAGTTCAAAGTATCTATAAGCAACGATGACGGGTCATGTAACTCAATCTCAGACTCTGAGTCATTGTTGCTTATAGATACTTTGAACTTTTATAGAACTCTTTAGTGTATTTTGTCCTCTATATTCATTCTCTAAGTAAGAAGCTTTCTTAGTTCTGATCTTTTTTGTCTTTACCTCTTTCTCAAGGGCCCCAAGAAACTAAACCCTAAAGGCAACCTGTCACCACGTCAGATATTTTGACAAAACTACAAACAAACAGGATATTGGATCAACATGGATTTTTTTTCTATTGCCTGCAACAGGCAGAAAAGAGTATAAGGATGCTATACTACAGATGGCTAGTGGGGATGTTTAGAAGCTAACAGAGACAAAAAAGCTTTACAAGTAATTTAAAGTCACTATCAAGAAAGACTATAAATTTGTGATTATAATCCTCCCTTTGGTAAGACTGTCACCAAATAATAAATTCCTAACCAATCAACAGAAATAAACAGACCCTCCCCTTTATGTGCAGTAGGATAGAAACAAGGCAGGTCAAACATCTTATTTATTATATGGAAGGAGTTTCCCATAGAGAAGACTGTCTTTGTATACCTGAAACCCAAGTTCAGTGCCTGATATAGAAAACAGGTTCACATGTTTACTGATCTGGGAATAAATCTGACAGGGACAGACCCAGACAACAAAAAGCATGGGTTAAATCAGCTGGAGTCAGTTTCTGCTATTTGCACGCAGGAACCCTGACTGATAAGGAAAACAGTATGTGTCCTAGCCAGCCATATTCCCAGAGCGCTGCTGTGTCCTTTAGGGCAAGGCTGTCTGACTTTTTTCATGCCATAATTTATACGACAACGAGGACATCTGCTCATCGCCGGGAGAAAATGAGAACCACAGCTGGCCCCGAAGTTGGCCGAGGTGGTTCAGCAGCCTCAAGCCCTACTCAAGGCGCTCCAAGGACAGAGGGGTCAACCTTTCTGCATCACCCTTGAAATTCTGGTTTCAAAGTTCTGCCTTAAGAGGATGCCAGTGACATTTACACAACCTTTCTGGTATCATCACTCTACAATTTCTTCCTCACAGTTCTCATGGGAGGAGCATTCCCAAGCATGGGATCTTCAAGAATAATCAGAACGGCGATTCTGAAGCAGGAGGACCTGTCCAAGCATGTCCATACTCACTATGGCCCAGGAGTATCTTTTGCTCTAATTCTGACCACAGAACAACTCAGGATATTGAGGCTGAAAGGAAGACATCTTTCAGCTTTCAGATCTCTGTGGTTTCTACAGTAGACTGTTACAGAAATAGCCACCAATAAACCACAGCTCCGTGTCCCTGCCGCTCTGCAACGTGACTCTGCTGCTCCTGCCATCACAGGTGGAATCTGTGTCCCCCCTCCTGAATCCAGGCAGGCCTGGGACGTGCCCTTGCCGGTTCTACTCTCACCCTCCTGCAGAGTTCCTGAGTCTAAACGGAAAGCGGCTCAGTCAAGCTTTCTGGACGATGAAGGAGCACATGGAGCGGGAGACCTGAAGGCCTGGCCGGTCCAGCTGAGCTGAAGCAGCCCCAGCAGAGCAACGAGCTGAACACAGACATGTGAGTAACAAACAGAATCACGAAGAATTAAACAGTTGCTGCTTGAAGCCACTACTCACATGCCAGAGGAGTTGACAGAAATGACGGAAAGGTGATCAGATCAGTCTCTCTGGAGGAAGCACCCTGGCCCCACAGGAGACTCCCCAGAACCAAGGCCAGGAGTGGGCGGGAACCTTAACTGCAACAGAGAGAGCACTCCTATCGCACTCCAGGAATACTAGCGACTGATCCACAAGTGTTCAGAGCACCCCACCAAGGGTGGGAAAAGAACTGCCTTATGTTCTCATTTCTCCCTTGGCTCTGAGTAACCTCATCTGCAAAACAGAAAGAATATCCAGAGTAATTTTTCAAGTTATCTGTAATCACCAGAAAAGAGGAAGACAATTCCCAACTATGCAAGCTCAAACAACTTCAGAAATGAGGAAATAAAGTGGCAGACAAGAGTTTACTTTCATCCCCTTTTCTGCCTCCATTACTACCGTGACAAGTGCTCTCTTATATCATGAACTCAAGAGAATAAGAGAGGAAGGACATTGACTTGGAATCAGGAGAAACGGGCAACATTGTTCATTCTAGGCTCACAGTCCCAGGCATTCCAATAATTAAATGAGCCACTATCAGCTAACATTATATTGCTTCCTCCTCCTCCAGAATTTGGTACATAAGGGTTAAGTGAAGTCGCTCAGTCGTGTCCGACTCTTTGCAACCCCATGGACTGTAGCCTATCAGGCTCCTCCGTCCATGGGATTTTCCAGGCAAGAGTGCTCGAGTGGATTGCCATTTCCTTCTCCAGGGGACTTTCCCGACCCAGGAAACGAACCTGGGTCTCCCGCATTGCGGGCAGACGCTTTACCGTGGGAGCCATTGGGGAAGCCCACATAAGGGTAAGCAACATCCACAAATCAGTAAGATCTCACTTAGAACTCTGCTGCTGCTGCTGCTAAGTCACTTCAGTCGTGTCCGACTCTGTGTGACCCCACAGACGGCAGCCCACCAGGCTCCCCCGTCCCTGGGATTCTCCAGGCAAGAACACTGGAGTGGGTTGCCATTTCCTTCTCCAATGCATGAAAGAGAAAAGTGAAAGTGAAGTCGCTCAGTCTGTCCGACTGTTAGCGACCCCATGGACTGCACCCCACCAGGCTACTCCGTCCATTGGATTTTCCAGGCAAGAGTACTGGGGTGGGGTGCCACTGCCTTCCCCGTAGAACTCTGAGCTCTCATCAATAAAACAAAACACTGTCACTCACCCATGCACGTAGCATTCTGGAAACTGGACTGTGCTGAGTTTAAGAAACCAACAGCTCCTTCATCACATTTTAACCCTTGTGTGTGCAAGATGGATTTGGGGTAAGTCCAGTGAAAGAAGTTATGGAGCCAGAGGTGCAGAAATGTCACACTTATATGCAAGCCAGTCTGCCAGGCAGAGGGGACAAAAGGACAAAGCAGTGGCCTACCCACCAAGACTACTGTCTTTGGTATCCTGCCAAAACTAAAAGGGACTGTGGCGGGAGGGAGTTAAAGGGTAGGAATAGGGAAGAAAAGTACTTTTGCTAGGTATTAAGTGAGCACCAATGAAATACTGATGAAAATAAGAAGAGAGATATTTCTGTGGTCTAGTAATCCACACATCTGTAAAACCAAGATTACAAACTGTCCCTTACGCGTTGGAACTGCTGTGGTAAGGACTAACACAGGCTGGATGTCAATAACCAGCAAACAAATGTAACTCCTCCAACTAAACTGGCCAAATCCTGATTAGTCCAAACTCCTCAAAAATACCCAGAAAGCCAGCCAGTTCAGGAAGACCCTCCCGGGATCACCAGTACAGCACAAATGTCCAGGCTCTACTAAAATTTAGAGGACTTGAGAAGCCCGTCCACACCACCATGCAGACAGAATCTTGGCTTTGGACCTCCACAGGCCCAAGTTCTGCTGCGAGGACCCCAGGGTCACCGAGAGGCAAAGAGGGAAGCCCTCGGTCTGAACTGCAGAGCCTCAGGTAAAGCCACTACCTTCTGCAATGACACACCAGGAGAGAGTATGGTATGAGGGCCTTACCAATCAATGACAGCAAATATCCCCATTAGAAAAAACACAAACGGCATGAACAGGTAATTAACCAAAGAAAGAATACAAATAGAATACAAATAAGCCATTAACATGAAAAAAAAAATTTCAAATTCTTTTAGTCATCCAAAAAAATAAAATTCAATTTTTGCCTTAAATACCACACATAAATAGAGCCCTAATATCAAAGTTCACGAAGGTATGATACGCAGCGGTCCCCAAGGGACTCTACCACAGCTGTGCTTTGACAGTTGCGTGCAGTCAGATGGTGTCCCTTACCCACCTCAGTTCCAGCAATGCAGAAGCTACTTCTCATGTGCCTCAGCGGCCTAAGAATTACACCAGACACACAAATCCTCAGCACCTCTTCAGTCAACAGACGAACACGGACACGCGAAAGGAGAAATGACGCACTGCTATGAGTGAACTAACTGGCCCAGTTTCCAGAGGGAGAGCCGGGAGAACCTCTCAAAATGCCCCGGTGGCTAAGCCACTAACTCCATCCCAGAGCATCCGTCCTTTAGGAAGTTAAAGACACACAGAGAAAGTTATCCAGAGAAAGATACTAACTGGCCCAGTTTCCAGAGGGAGAGCCTGGAGAACCTCTCAAAATGCCCCGGTGGCTAAGCCAGAAACTCCATCCCTGAGCATCCGTCCTTTAGGAAGTTAAAGACACACAGAGAAAGTTATCCAGAGAAAGATATTTGTGTTAGATGAGCTATAAAACTTGTGGCACACCCATATTGGGAACACCATGTGACCACCAAGAAAACACACCACAAAAGACTGCTAACATTAGAACGAACACTAGTAGTTTAAGGGCTTTTTCTCCTTTTAATCAGGCAATATGTAATGTGTCTAATAAACTATCATTTTAGTAAAGCACATGTGTATATAATTTGTAATACACACTCTCCAGAACATCACTGGTAATTAATTCATAGTGGTAAAATCATCAGTGATTTTTTAATTTTTTCTGCTTTTCCGTTTCAGTTTTTCTACACCTAGGGTTTTTTTTTCTTTTCTTTTCTATTTTAATTATAATCTCCTTGCTCCTGACACCAGAACTTTCTAAAAGCGACCAATCTATTCTCTAAACCTAACCTTGCTGAGGCTGAAAGAACAAGTTAAAAAAAAATAGCCTTAAAAATACAAATATGCAGACTTTCCTGGTGGTCCAATGATTGGGAATCAGCTAAATTAACAATATTTTAATCTCCAATAAACAGGAAACACCATCCAAGGCAATCCTCTCCCTCCACAATGCCGTGCTCCGATGGCCGTCCCTAACAGTGGGAATTCCAGCTGCACACCTGCCGTGAGAAGGTCCCAGATGGATGCAGAGTGGTGGCAGCCATGGCCGTCAGCACACCTCTGCCCCAGCGTGGAGGGAGAGGCAGATGCGCTGAGAACTCTGAGTCCCTCACGGGTCTCCAGCTTACTGGGCATCTCCTTTATGCCTCCGTCCTTCACGGTCCCCGTACAAAAGGCCTAGCCCACGACACACCTACGTTACTTCCCTCCACAGAGAAGCTCAGTGCCCACACGCGCTGCAAACCCTGGTCAGGGAGGGGAATGTTCATGGCACACCAGTCATGGCTCCCAGCACCTTGTCCAGGCAGCAGAACACTCTAAGCCCACGTAATCCCCCAAACTCAGCCAAATCCACAGGGCATTTTTGCTCTCAAGCCTCAAACGTGTGAACATACCAACAGGGACCCCATGGAGACAGGTGAGACATAAATGCCGTGTTAATCAACTCCAACAAAACTTTCTACGCTGATGGTCAGAGAGTGCCCTTCTCCTGAGATGGGCAGGCCTCCCCATCAGACCCCTCAGGTTTCCCAAAGTCTGAAGTTACTGTCTCAGCATGCACCAACAGCAGTCTGTTAGGATTTCTGGGAAACCATCCACAGTGGCTCTCCTAGTGGGACAAGGCACATAATATGCAAACTTAGGAAAACTGTGCCAAAAAGAGTCACAGGGCTTGTTTCAGTTTCCAACACCTTCAGGCCAGGCAGAAGCTTCCACCAGCCTCACCGTGGAGGCAGAGGTGCAGGTGTTCTCACAATGGCATGCCTGAGCTCTAACAGGTAACAAAGTGTCCTCTGGTCTTATATCACATTTTTTTTTTTTTGCGTGGCAAACCCACAACATCCTACCATCATTTTAACTTCCTACCACCTATAAATGACACAAGCACATTCACCGTATTTTCTAATAATACAGTCAGTAGTTTTCCAATCAGTGCTTCACACCTTTTTTTACAAGCACCACAGTGCTAAGAAAAGAACATGTGCATGACACAATGAAGGCAAAGCAAGGGCCACTGGCCTAGAGCTCCAGTGAGTGCTTCCAGGCCACAGGGCTGAGGAGGTCACCACTTCAGCCAACAGCAGGACCTCAACGCAGCTCCGAAAAAACCAGATCTGACTTCTCCTTACAGAGTTTACTTAGAATAATACCATTAGCAGTTCAGTTCAGTTGCTCAGTTGTGTCTGACTCTTTGTGACGCCATGGACTGCAGCATACCAGGCTTCCCTGTCCATCATCAACTCCTGGAGCTTGCTCAAACTCATGTCCATCGATTTGGTGATACCATCCAATCATCTCATCCTCTGTCATCCCCTTCTCCTCCTGCCTTCAATCTTTTCTAGCATCAGGGTCTTTTCCAATGAGTCATTTCTTTGCATCAGGTGGCCAAAGTATTGGAGCTTCAGTATCAGTCCTTATGATGAATATTCGGGACTGATTTCCTTTAGGATTGACTGGTTTGATTTCCTTGCAGTTCAAGGGACTCTCATGCAACATAGCCAGATTTTTGTCAGATGTTAATTTCTTCCTTTATCTAATTTCTTTCCTTATCAGCCTAGAATACTAATAAGTATTCCCACACAGTCATAAATAATTAACTCTTCTAAACTAATCCTATAAATGAGCAAGTAGATTAGGATAAAGGAAGCTGTCTTTTTTTTTTTTTTTTTACAGACAATTTAACACCACACTGGAGGTACCACTCAGTCCTCAGACAGGACATCTTGATCCTTTTCACAATAGAAAATCCAATTACCCACTGGCCAAAGAGACAGTGGATACCCACTTTTCCTTCCAGTTAACTCCAGATTAGCCTGTCTAGAAACTGTACTGATTCAAAGCTATGTGTCTGCTGTATGCACGCGGTTTTGCTACAGACACTATCTGTGATGTATCAATAATTTTTTAAAAAATGCATGTGATATTTGTCTGAGGCTCCTAGAACAGAGCTCCTACAATCCTTGGAATTTCCTAAGCAATAAACATCTTTTATTATTCATGACAAGCCTCCTTCCTCTACATCAGGGTTTATGCTAATTAGATGGAGGGTGGGGAGGGAGGGCGTACAGAACTTCAGGATGGGGGGCCCTGGTGTCTAGAAAAACCAGTCAAGTGATCAGAGGGTGGTAACTTTCAGCCCCACCCACCAACCACCACAGAAGGGAGAGGGTGTGGAGACTGAGTTTAATCCCCAAAGGTCAACGATTTAATCAGTCATACCTTTGCAATGGAAGTTTCATAAAAACTCCCCAAAATTAGCTCTGAGCTTCCTGGTTGGCAAACACACAGAAGAGATAAAAGGATGATGCACCCAGAGAAGGCAGGGAAGCGATGCCCTCCTCTCTCTCTCTATCCCTTGCCCTATGCCCCTGCTATTTGGCTCTTCCTGAGTTACACACGTTTATAATAAGTTGGTGAACATACGTAAAGTGTTTTCCTGAGTTCTGTGAGCTGTTCTAGCAAACAAGTGAACCCTGGCGGGGGGGTGGAGGGGTGGTGCTAAGGGAACCCTGTAACATGCAGTCAGCCAGGGAGAAGTGTGAGCAGCCTGGGCACTCCATTTGCAGCTGGATCTGAAGTCAGGGCCACTTTATGGGGCTGAACCCTTTAACCTGTGAGATGTGATGCTAACCCAAGGCAGACAGTGTCAGAACTGAATTGCACAGTTGATGTTGGAAGACTGTGTAGGGTCAGAAAATACTTCAGTGTCAAAATGTGAAACAGTGAAAAGTGAGGAATATTAAGATTTTCTAAAGGCAAAAGAAGTTAACGTCAAGAAATAAATCTTTCCTTATTTTCATCAATATTTATAAACTGATATTTTTATGTTACCCAAACCTGTGAGCAAGCCTGCAGCCTGTGTCACCTAAAGCAGAAGGGTCACCTAAAGCAGAAGGGACGCTATAGCTCAAGGATACTTTCTCTAATTCTAAAATATCATCCATAGTTAGAGGGGGGGCCAAAAGCCCTACAACATATCATGTTAAACTAGTCCTCAAGAGCATACCTCAATTATATAACAACCCCTTGCTTCTTCGGGGACACGGTCAACATCTGAACAAAAGCATTCTCACGCTCAGAACCTACATAATCATATGGATGACTTCTGACCACTGGAAATTAGATTTAGCACTCCGGTGACTTTTCATAATAGCACCTGCGTATCACAGCAACTCAAATACTTCTTGAATAAATGAATAATCCAAGCTCAAGTTTTGATTTAACACCCTTAGGGACAAATAGCTTCACTCAGATGTCTCGATTGGGGTTTTCATCCGTACTTCCTGATAGACCTCATTTGTTGCTTCTTTGGTTCACAATAATCAAACAAAGCATAGCTAGAAGTTAGGTAGTGTAGGTTCTCTGAAAAAGTTAGCCAGCAAACTTTAACTAAAGAAATGCACCTAACTGTTAGAACTTCATGACGCAAGCATTAGTCATGATGCTTTAAAAAAAACAACTGGCATTTTTAACTGCCTTCAGTTGCAAGATTTGTGATCATCTTTTATACACTCAACCAACTTTTTCCATTTCAGTGCTGTATTACCCTAGACATCTGATGGAGGTTTCTCAGGTTTGTCATTCACAACTGTGCAAGGTCAAAGCCATATCAGAACACCACCACAGGGAGACATTCATCCTGTAGTTACAAGATGGGTGACTGAACAGGGACAGTGACAGGTAAAAGCTGCTTAAGAAACTGTCATTAATGAAAGGCGAATAACGACACGTGTTGAACAAGCATACACCAGTCACTGAGAAGGTGACTGCCAACTGGAACACAGGGTGTTCATGGCTTTTGTGGGGTTTTTTTAATATTTTGGATGAGAACTCCTATTTCTTCTATTCTCACCAAACTGACTTTCGATGACTAATCCTGGTTCCCAAGTCCTGGGAAGGGAATGCCTGGAGGAGCTGAGCAGTCTAAGTGCTGAATATCAATTAATGAGCACAGCTGGCATCGGTTTGGGACTGATCTTAATTTGGCAGAACTGGTCTCACACGCCCACTGGTTCCTCAACTTCACCCAAAAAAAAAAAAGACAAGAATTATTATTTGACATGGCTTTTTATTACCTACAGAGATTGGGAGATCTTTAAAAAATTGAAAAGAACCCTGGTTAGGGAACAGCTTAACTCATGTTCCAGGGTAAGAAGAGGAGACAGATGTCCAGTTCTAACTCTCTTAGAGTATAGAAAAGTGCAATCAGGGCTTGTGTACGTGCGTGTGCATATATACGCATGTACCTCACATCCAGCAGCACTGGTGCAGTTGAGACATACATGATCAGAGCAGTAACATGCATTTGACAATATGCCCCAAACACAAACTATTTGTTGACTGAAGACAGCAACTATTTGCAGAAAACCACAAATGTTTAGAAACGCAAGTTAACCAGTCCCAAATGAAAGAATTAGTCTAGACGAAAACCACTGACGGTGGCCAGAAGCATCAGCTAAAAGGCTGATGGGGAAGTTTACTCCACAATCACACTGACAGCAACGAGACCCGCTGATCAGTCCTAAGGAGAGTTGCAACCAGAAATCACGTGCCTCCTGGTGTGATGCAACAAAAAACACATAGCACCACCTATCAAGTGTTCTTGACCAAAACCTGAAGCTCTGCATGATCAAAGCTTCTGTAGCTAACTATCAAGTAACAGGAAATGCAGGGCAACCAGGAACATGTGAAACACTTATTACTAAAGGGATGTAATCAGTCAAGTCCAAAGCGTACAAAATGCTACAAAATACATGACCCAAGTTTTTCAATGAATAAGTGGTGAGAAAAAAGAAGATGGAGCTGCTTTAAGGAAATTTAAGAGACATATCAACCAAATGCAGTATGGACCTTGTTAGGAGCTCAACTTGGAACAAATCAACTGTGAATAAGGCACCTGTAGGACATCTGAGGAAATCTGAACACTGAGTGGGTGTCTGATAATACTGTTTTGTTTACTTAACAGTGTGATAAGGCACTGACGTTATAGGAGTCTAACCCTTATCACTTAGAAGATGTGTGACTGACACATCTGTGGATGAACTAACGATAACCAGAACATGCTTGACAGTGTTTTAGTAGAGGGAGGTACAACAGATGCAGTAAAGTTGGCCGTAAGTTTGTAATCACTGATGCTATGAAGACCCCTCAAAAGCCATCTGATTTAAAGCATCATTCCTATGAGTGCACACTGCTTTCTTTCAAGAATCAATAAGTTGGAAAACGTCTATCATCAAAAGTTTTTTTTTTTTTAATTAATGTTCTTTCTCCCACCTCTCATTACAAGAATATAGGAGGGACATAAATCTTTTGCTAAAAGCATCAGCTGGTTTTCGAGAGCCTGTACGCAAGTCTGTCTTCAAGCAGCGCACGGCTGCACTTATCACCGCCACCATGGTGGAATAGGTCCAGTCTCCTGACCTACTCATCTCTGTCAGCTGTTCTGCAAACAAGTCGCCTCACAATCCCACCTGAAGCACTCCATTCTCTGCATCTGTCTAGGTCAGAATTTAAAATTTTCATTGACCATTTCTTCCCTAGTGGTAGATCCCTTCTGTGCCTTCATTTAGAGCTGCAAGGAATCTCTCCATTTAATGTTTAGTCAGACTTGATCATTTTCAACTGAAGACCCCTCAAAAGCCATCTGACTTGGAGCCTCATTCCTGTGAGTGCACACTGCTTTCTTTCAAGAATCCCTAAGATGCTATGGTTTACAGCATGGGACCTGTGGCCAGGCCAGCGCCACTCAGTCAGCCACTCTGTAGCTGCCTGACTTTGGAAAATGCCCTTCACTTTTCTGGGCTTCAGTCTCATCTATGAACCTACTTCATAAGATTGTTGGAAGAAACGGTGTTAATAACATAGATAAGGGAAACTGATAGAGAAGATTAGGTAAGAGAAATAAAAAGCTTAGAACAGGGTTTTGCAAGCACTAATGAGAGTTACCTGTTGTTGTTATGTAGTTCTACCACATGCTCTGCCTCTACATGTGCAATTTCTCAAAGAACATACGCTTCTTCAGAGTAGGACCAAGATTTAATCCATCTTTAAAGACAGCGGTGCCTCTCACCACTAGTGGCATATACATATTTATTAAATGTCATACCGTGCCTCTGTTTATTTAACCTTTTTAAGAGGTTCTCTAAAGAGGAATAAATATGTATACACTTCATTTTCACTTCTGAGTAATATTCACTGAATTCTACCTAGTGAAAGATGAACACCAACATGGCCCCTGCAAATTTCCTCTGGAACATCGTTTCATCTAGACACTTGTGTCTGGATTTTCAAAGCACTCAAAGTCATGCAGTAAGAATTCAAGTATTTACTGAACCTGGTTTAAAAACCATCACCCTAAATTTATAAGCTAAATTGAAAGTCACTTTGATTAACTGGAGGATCAGTTGGGAATACTTTCCGGAAACTTCTCATAAAAGTCTTGTTGAATATCCTCTCATTGCTCAGAGTAAAGCTGGACTGGAAGATGAAGGGAGCCTTCCTGCAGTGTAACTTCCTGCAGTGAGTGTGGGAGAACCACCCATTTTTTTCTCATTCAAAAACACACATTTCTCCAAATGATTTTTAAGGTGCAAGCAGCAGCAGCAGGTATTTGAAACCTTTCTTCTTCTAGCAACAAAACCATTTTCAGGAAGAATTAATGTTCCCATCATTCCCAAGACCAGAGATAATTAGCTAACAGTCCCCTTGGAATGGTAATTGGTTTAAAGGGAACATGTGAAGTTGACTCTGCCAAGACTACAATTCATGGGATTCAATAAGTTTAAAAACAGTTTCTAAGCAGAAGGGCTTTCCATGGACAGTTTATCAGGATCCACAAAGATAGTGATGAATAGAATAGATGTTTAGTCCTAAGGACTTGTGGCAAATCCTACAAAAGTCTCATTTTTCAACTAACTTCAGCATATATGAATATTTAAATAACCCATGTTAACCTCCAATCAAAGCAAATGTGGTCATTCTGTTTCTTAGGATGGTTGAGTTTAATAAATTTCAAGTAATAAAATTTTAGTCATTGGGTGTAGATTTTTGCTACATAAAGTGGGAAATTAGAAGTTTAATCATCAAGTGTTCTAAGCTCTTAGTTCTAAGTGCAGGAGGGCTTGATCCTCTCTGCACTGCTCACCTGTTCTCTACACCCCACCTCCGACAAAGTCAAATACTCTCCTGAGGGAAACATCATCTTTCACAGAACCTACCAAGTCAGTAAACTTACAAACGACTTCCTCAAACTTCTGGGAAGACTCACAAAACATCCTTTCTCCTCTTCATTGGCTCATTCTTATTATTACCAATTTAAAAACAATCCAGGGTACTTATTCAAAAGAATAGTTTCACAGTGAAAGGAAAATCTCTCATTAGGATATCACCATTTCCCCCCAAATACTGAGCTGTGCAGTGTTATCCAGAGCAATCAATACCTGTAATCTAATTTGTACTATTGACTTCCAAAGATAACAGTCAGCTCTGGAACATGAAATTTTCTAAATAAACATCTTGTTGCTATGCAAACATTCTCAAGGAAAACAATTTTTTAAAGCCACTAAGTCTTTTCAGAGCTACGGAAAGCACAAAAGGCAAAGGCACAGAAGCTCGACACCCAGAAGCTGTCTTCAGCCATCAAGTTCAGTTCAGTCGCTCGGTCGTGTTCGACTCTTTGTGACCCCATGAACCGCAGCACGCCAGGCCTCCCTGTCCATCACCAACTCCCGGAGTTCACTCAGACTCACGTCCATCGAGTCCGTGATGCCATCCAGCCATCTCATCCTCGGTCGTCCCCTTCTCCTCCCGCCCCCAATCCCTCCCAGCATCAGAGTCCTTTCCAATGAGTCAACCCTTCGCATGAGGTGGCCAAAGTACTGGAGTTTCAGCTTCAGTATCATTCCTTCCAAAGAAATCCCAGGGTTGATCTCCTTCAGAATGGACTGGTTGGATCGAATTCCCCGGAAATACACTGCAGCACATGGTGGGGAAAAAGAGCCCAAGTGCTCTTCTGTGGGATTATTTTCCAGATTCCCAACTGCTCTCACTTTGATTGGCACAGGATCCTATTAGGTGTTTTATGAGGAAAATCCCTATGCCCTCAGGTCTTAAAATTCTCATAGAAATAAAAAAATCAAAACGCGGACAAACTCACAAAACCGTATCTCAAAAACTTTGTTTCGAGCAAATCTCCTGCCCGCCTCCCCATCCAAAGAAAAACTGGTTTTATAAAGCAAGGCAAATCCTATTTTAAAGAACTATGTTTACAGGTTAGCTCATTACAGTCACTGAGATATCAAACTTGCTCATAAATCACATAAACATATTTACAAGCACAAAATCATTATCTCCAAATGACAAATGATGAACTAATCAACCTTCTAAATGTAGGAGCTCTACATCGGAAAGAAGTATTTTCCCCTGATGTAGTCTTACATTCAGACTTTAGAAAAATTCAATAATCCAGCAGTGTTAAAAAGAAATATTAACACTGCTGTCTCAAATAATAACTTTATTTATCTTAAGATAAATAAGATAATATATATTCTTATATATATATTTAAAAAAAAATAAGGGCAGAAATTATAATTGATCAAATATCATGAGGTATAACATGGATTTTTATTGAATTTCTATAAAAATCTGGTTCCAAAATTAAATATGCAATCTCACACGTGTGTGTGTGTGTGTTATAAACCTACACACACATCACCAATAAAACTCCACTAACTTTTGACAAGCAATTGTAATAAACTACTGGAATAGTGATATAGCAATATAAAAAAAACAAAAACTATGTGTAAGTCAAACAATGGGGAAAAATTAATCCTTCAGAGCTTCCATTAGTCATCAGGACCATTTTACAATAAGTCTTTCTGATTTGTGATGGAGAATTGAACACTGAAGCAGCATTCACACTTAGTGGACTTTTAACAAAATGTACTTGTGTTCTCTGCACTCCATTCCCTCCTTCAACCACTGTCTGCTATATAATTATTTTTAATGAATTAAATTATAGTTTTTCTGATCATTTGAAATACCTTCAGAATGAAACTGGAGATTCTGGCACTAGAGTGTACCCTCGTAAGTAAGAAAATGCTGCTTTGGTGATTTTAAGCCCTTCATTTGCAAAGAAATAAGTGGCTATTTTTAACAAAGAGTTAATGGCTATGTTCCAGAGCAAACTGGAAGACTGATTTTCTGCAAGCATTACCAAACTGCACTTATAAATTTTAAGTTACGCAGATCACAGGACCAGTCTTGGGTAAAAGTGTTAATAGATGTCAACAGCTGAAAACTTACCCTAAAACACAGGTACCAACTGTACAAAAACTAGAGCCGTCAACTTAAGAGCTGGCCTCCGCGCCACCATCCCTGCTCCCACCCTCCCTTCCCTCGAGACATCCTCTGAGGTCCGAGCCCACAGAGATGGCTCTGCCTGACGCCACGACAGGCCAGGCCACTGCAGGACCTCTGAGCCGTGGTCTTCCACCAGGAAGGCAGCTACCAGGGGACTCCACAGAAGATCCTCCATAATATATGTTCTGTACATATGACTCCTAACTGTATTTCAAGGAACCTCTACATCTAGGGACTCTGGACAGCCATTATCTTTTCAATGTCAAGTACAGTGTCTGATTTTAAAATAATAGAAAAAATATATTGACTTCTTCCTTCAGTTCCTGGCACAGAGTTCCTAAAATCCTTGTAATTTCCTAAGTGATAAGAATACTAGGCACATCTTTCATTCTAATATATGGTTTTGTTCCTGGTTCTGACATCAAGCTCCTGAGTCCTTTGGAATTTTCTGGTGATAGGAGTTTTGCTTTAATGAAGTGATGCTTGATAAACTCCTGTGTAGCTTTGGGGTGGAGGCTGGTCACCAGAAAGATAAGAAGCTTGAAACTTTTACCCTACCCCTATCCTCCAGGTGATGGCAGAAAGCAGAGAAGAACTAAACAGCCTCTTGATAAGGGTAGAAGAGGAGAGTGAAAAAGCTGGTTTAAAACTCAACATATAAAAAATAAAAATCATGGCATCCAGTCCCATCACTTCATGGCAAATAGATGGGGAAAAAGTGGAAATAGTGACAGATTTTATTTTCTTGGGCTCCCAAATCACTGCAGATGGTGACTGCAATCATAACATTAAAAGACGCTTGCTCCTTGGAAGAACAGCTATGACCAACCTGCTGCTGCTGCTGTGTTGCTTCAGTCGTGTCTGATTCTGTGTGACCCCATAGACAGCAGCCCACCAGGCTCCCCTGTCCCTGGGATTCTCCAGGCAAGAACACTGGAGTGGGTTGCCATTTCCTTCTCCAATGCATGAAAGGGAAAAGTGAAAGTGAAGTCACTCAGTCGTGTCCGACTCTTAGCGACCCCATGGACTGCAGCCCACCAGGCTCCTCTGCCCATGGGATTTTCCAGGCAAGAGTACTGGAGTGGGTTGCCATTGCCTTCTCCATGACAAACCTAGACTGCATATTAAAAAGTGGAGACATCACTTTGACGACAAAGGTCTGTATAGTCAAAGCTATGGTTTTTCCAGTAAGCATGTACAGATGTGAGAGTTGGACCATANCGGGATTTCTCAGGCAGAATACTGGAGTGGGTTGCCATTTCCTTCTCCAGGGGATCTTCCTGACCCAGGGATCGAACCTGAGTCTCCTTTGGCTCCTGCACTGCACGGTGGATTGTGTGCCACTGAGCCACTGAGGCATTTCAAAAGCTGGAAAACTGAAAGGAGACAGAGCAACAGAGAGAGAGCGCAGCCAGCGTGAAGAGGTGGTGAAAGCAACCAAAGGTGGCAGAGACACAGTCCCCGCTGGGCTCTGCCGCTTCCGTAAAGCATGCAGCACCTCGAACCTGGTATCTCCACAGTAAACAGAGAGCGCACCACACCGTCTGGACAGCCTGAAGGCGTCTCACCTGAAGAGCTTTATAGTCACTGTATACACAATTTAAACTTAATACAATCAATATTTCTCATGTTGTGGGCTGTTCTCTATATTCCACAAAAGGACTAAGAGAAAAAAGCAACAGTGTAAATGCAATTCTAATTTTTTTAAATGGCAACATTTTTCTTAAATTAGATTTTATGTCCTGTATGGGCATAAATAAAAATAAATAAAATAAATAAAAAATTTAAAATTACATTAAATATCAGAACAATGTTTTATGTTAAAATATAAATGAAAGCTAAAAACTGTCACAGTAAATGTGTCATATACATTTAAAACATAGCATAAATTAGAAGCTGCAACTTCATTACATGGAGGTATGTATCATATGTGTAGGTTCCCTATAAGCAGGAAATCATGTACCATTTTTAGTTTAAGCTAAGACAAGGATGACAATATGGACCAAATTTTTATCCTAGGGTCCAGCATACTCTATTACTCATTATAGATTTATATAATGGGGAAACCATTCAAGAAATAAATTTTTGTTAACTACTTTTCCAAGGAAGTCATAATGTTCAACCAATGGAAATTAAGCACGTTGCTTCCATTGACTTCCCTGATAGCTCAGTTGGTAAAGAATCCACCTGTAATGCAGGAGAACCCAGTTCAATTCCTGGGTTGGGAAGATCCACTGGAGAAGGGTTAGGCTACCCACTCCAGTATTCTTGGGCTTCTCTTGTTACTCAGGTAGTAAAGAATATGCCTGCAATGCGGGAGACCTGGGTTCAATCCCTTGGTTGGGAAAATCCCCTGGAGAAGGGAAAAGCTACCCACTCCAGTATTCTGGCCTGGAGAATTCCATGGACTGTATGGTCCACGGGGTCACAATGATTTGGACATGACTGAGTGACTTTCACTCACTCACTTCCATCAGAAAGTTTTAAAACAGCAAACATGTTTTCTCCAGGTTAAACTGTTTCATCTGAACTAACTTAAAAATGATACATATCAGAGGATCGGTGATTTATAGCTAAAAGAGAGTACTATATACTTGAAAGCTGTTAAGAGAGTAAATCTTAAAGATTCTCACTCTTAGTTACGAGAGGTGATGGAGGTGTTAGCTAACCCTACTGTGGTAATCATTTCACAATATGTAAGTGCATCAGACCATCATGCATGTACCTTAAACTCAGTGACATGTATCAATTACATCTCATAAAGCTGGAGGAAAGAGAACAGTGTATATAAAAAAGTGGTCATGGAGTTCCCTGGTTGCCCAGTGGGGTTAAGGACTCCACACTTTCACTGCCAGGTTCTGGGTTCAACCTGGGAACTGATTCAATTAGGAACGGATATCCTGGCAAATGGCATAGCCAAAAAGTTAAAAAAAAAAAAAAAAATGATTGTTATTCTTCTCCATTCTATGAAACAACAAGCAGAAGATGAACACATTTCATTTGGGGATATATTTGTGGTAACTAAAGAATAGTCTTCTTGAATTGGGACTTTTTTATATTGCATTTTATACAAATGACATTTAAGTTTAAAATGTATTTGTTTTAGCTTTAGAAATTTTGCTTTCCTATAGAAAACCTATTCTGTAGTCTATGAAGACTGGTGCTCTAATATACAACCCTGGTCTATTTTGAGGGGAGTGGAAAGGAAAAAGAAAAAAAGCTTTGTTTTTAAAGAAAAAAATTTTGCTTTAAAATAAGTCAACTTTAAAGCATGAAGTCTCAGAGTACAGTTATACTTTTTTGCACTCCTATCGTAAAAGTGAACTTTCTTCAACTTGTGATTTAAATTGGCTAAGTCCAAATATCTACATACATCTTTCTACACAACTATATACTATGAACGTATATCTTTCTAAATCTAGTATATCTGTCTATGTCTATATCTATATATCTCTTTCTATACTTATATACATTTGAATACCTACATGTGTTTCTCCTAAGTCAATCCAAGTGAAAGCAAGAACAATTTACAATCAAGAATATAACACAGATTCTTTTTTTTTAATTTGGGAAACTAATGAAAAATGGAAGCTCTTTCAAAGTAAAACTGCTATGGTTGGTTAGTTGAAACAATAGTGGACACATTCCCAATACCAAGATGGATATGAAAAAAGTAAGTAGCATAATATCATAAAACTTGTAGCTTACTTTGTGCCTTTTCACAGAAGTTTATCTGAAAGCCTAAAGTAAAAGAGATAAGTTCCAGTTCATTTACTGTAAATCAAACAAACCAAAATTAGAACATGACATTGCATTTTTATATTACATTCAAGAACAGTTCAAAGCACATAACCTCCACCATCACAGAGATAGCTATAACACATGGGCTTTCTTTAAAAACTCAGCTCTTTATGATGCAGATGTACTTTTACAATTATATGGAACTGAAATCAAGTTCAAATTATAAGAGTTACATTGTCTTTACCCTTACTTTTCACATCTATTCAATAAAAAGAATAGCTACTAGCCCTTAGAAGTTAATAGTAACTTTTAAGACAGTTTTGTCGATTTTTTTCAATCTACAAGTTCAGAATATACCACATTTTATTAACTCAAATTACAAACTTGAAACTATTTGATTACTACCCCTGATTCGAATGCTTTGGTAGTTGATAAATTGTAAAAGCTCAACACGCATAGCAACATTCTGCCAATGAGCTAACTTCAAATGATAACACAGTGAACTACTAAAGAGGTGCTGAAATTCTCTAAAGTAGGCCTGAAAAAAGACCACGTTCCTAGGACTATAGGAAGAAAACCTGTGAATTCTTCTCAGATACATGAACATATTTCCAAATCCAGTTAGGTCTGGTTATACCTTCCACATACATTTATATAGATGTAACTCTGTAAAATGCACCCAGTCAAATAAGCTGTTCAAAACAAAAGCCTTCCAAAATACAAATGAGTATGTATTCATTTGCCCTCACAGTCTATTGGGTGAATTTCCAGTTTTCTTAGTGGTCTACCTATACCTCTGTTTTTTATTGCTTTGGGGAACAAAATGGAGAAATCAAATTTAGAATGAGTTTTGCTCAAATGTACTTATACAAATTCAATCAAAATTTGTAGGAAAAAGAACCAGGACAAAAAAGGATTCTCTCTCCCATCCAGCTATCAAAATTTTTAGGATTTTAAGTTATAGGACTTCCCTGAGAGCACAGTGGATAGGAGATGACCTGCCAATGCAGGAGACATGGGTTTGATCCCTGGTTCAGAAAGACCCCACATGCTCTAGAGAAACTGAGCCCACGCACCATAATTACTGAGCCCCATGTACTTTAGGGCCGCATGCCATAACTACTGAAGCCCACACATCTTAAGAGTCTAGAAACACTCTTCAAGAAGGGGGAGGGGCGGGAAGGATTCTGTGGGTCTTATGAACCTAAGCAACTAAAAGCCAGCCAGCATCCCACCAGGCACAAGTCAGGAGGAATGGGAGCTGGCAGCAGGCATTCTGGAAGCAACGGTGGAAAAGGAACAGGGAGGAGCTCAGAGACCCGTCTCCCACCCTCACCACTGGAAGAGGGAGGGGGAAGTTCACCTGCAGACTGGAGAGGAAGCTGGTAAAACATTGAAACAATCCGATGCTGGTAAAACATTGAAACAATCCGATAGTTACTATTCTCTTGTTAGCCTAAATACAGTCAGTAGTTGCTACTAGGTAGCAAAAATAAAAGGGGAGTGAAAAGGTGAACTGAACAGCAATAGGAATGGGCAAAGGAGCAGGAAAAATCAATCTGAAAGGTATGTGAAGAAGAATGAGAAGGATCTGTATGGTTGTATTAAAAGTAAGTCACAGGGTAAAAGTATAATGAATAGGAAAAAATTTAAGGCATATGTAACTGGGAATGTTAGCAATGTCACCGATTACTCCCCAAACACATTGGAAGTTAAGCCTTTTAAATGCTCAAAAGTTCTCAAAACTTGGAAGTTCTGTAATCAGTACAGAATCCATGCATGTAACTAAAAAGAGACGGTAGACTTCTTGAAGGAAAACTACAGACTAACCTAGTTACGGATGAAGTGACCAAGTGAACAGACTCTAAGGACTCATACCTACTTCCCTCTCTGCATTATTCTTCATTCAGAAAAGATCTGCTAACTGATCTGGGGTTCAGGGGCAAGCACGGGCTAAGGAAACTGGAGTAGAACGACCTGCCTTTTCCTTGAAATTCCATGTCATCTCACCGATGAGCTCAGATAAAAAGTTATCAGCTACATCTTTCTAGACCGCTAAGACTACACATACATAACATACATGTATACATACACAACACATAGATACACACAGACACACGAAGAGAGACTCTATAGAGAGAGATTATAAACACACGGAGAAGGACCCGCCAAGGTCAGAGAACTGGGGCTCACAGTACAGTACAGACGAGGCAAGTTCAGGATGCTCAGCGGGCAAGGCGGGGCCAAGGAAGCCACCACCAACTCTGTACGAGAGAAAGACAGTGAGAAGGAAATGGGGAGGAAAACTTCCAGTATCCTCAACTTAAGCAAATTTGAGACTGCTGTTAATTATCCTATTAATATTCATTCACATATATTCAATTTTTGAGGTCTCATTTGTCTCACAAATTACGTCTAAATTCTCTTTCCATGCTCATACTCTGAGCCTGCATCTCCGAGAGTAGCAGGTAGCAGCTGAATCCACTGCTAGTAACAGGTTAAAATTTCAAATCTTAGGTGCTGCACTCTTTAACTTAGTATCTGTACCCAGGGCCTTAATTTTACTTGATCTCCTGCTTCAAATTTGAGTCCTTTTCATTTTATTTGGCCCCAACCAAGTTTCTTTTCACCAAATCTCAGACATCCAAGAATAAAACATAGAGATACACAGGGCAGGGTGCTAGTAAGCCCACAAAAGAAATAAAGCGGGGGGGGGGGGGGGGG